>PNEQ01048306.1:0-32946 GCA_003012365.1 Medauroidea extradentata | reverse complement strand
AAAGCAAGATATATTTCTGACAGAAAGCTTTGCGGGCGCAAGCACAACTTAACCAAAGCTATCATAAATTTTAATTACCCCGTTCAGTCTCTATTGGCGCCCTCTCCCCTAAAAAATTGATTTTTTTTGTATAAACCTTTGCGGCCGAACTTACAACAGCTCAACAAAGTTTGTTTTCACTAACTTTTTTTTGGGTACCGTAAAACGAGGTGAATAGATCACTGTGGGGTGAATTGGCTCAAAATTTGAAACAAATTTCTTGCCATTAACATTTATTTTTAATAGTTACGTTCCAATCAAACTATCTGTCAACAGCATTAATTTTCCTATGCAAAAAAAGTTTCTAAAGCAAATATTGCACTGATAATTTAGTTCCAAATCTTTTGCTCCTATTCACCTCGTTTTACGGTACCCCGCACTGCCTTTCTACTCCTTTTTGCCCTCACTTTCCTAAACAGTGTGTTTTTACGGGATAAAAGTAGTCTGAGACACTCTCCGGCCCTATAAACTCTCTCTATGAAAAAAGTATGTCGAGCTGTTGCTCCGTTTCTGCGTGAAAGAAGTGGGTGTGGTGAGACATTTTAGTCGACATCTTTGGCACTAGTGAGGGGCGGCAAGGTATTGGGCGGCGTGGGAAGTGGGAGACCCCCGAGAAAGCCCGCCAACCAGCGACATCATCCGGCACGACTCCCACATGCGAAAATCCGGGGGCCAACCCCGCCGGGAACCGAACCCGGATCGCCTTGATGGGGAGCAAATAGTCTGACTATTCTGCCACCGCGGCCCTCACAGTCTCATGAAATCATGAAATGTTACTCCCCGTGGGATTGAACCTACATCACTATTAACGAACCTATACTGTAATGTATTAAACGTTGCTTGTCAAGCGTTTAAATAGTTAGCATTATTGCTGTTGTCTTAAAAAAAGCGCAGCTTGATTAAAAGTTTGTAGAACAAATACTTAACACTAAAAACGTCAATTAAGTTTCTCACGTTCTTGAAAAACAGCGTAGAAAAATTAATAACAATAATTATAATAATAATCAATCCTACGTATCGTTTTAGTTAATTTCATTAATTTTTTTTCTCAAGAGTGACTCTCTAGTTTAGCAGCTTGCTTCTTGTACCTGCATCAAACGTAGGCCTACGAAATTTCGGAGTTAGCTGCTAAACGAGATCCAAATTTGCGTGTCTAGTATATAACACACACTTTACACTCTGCTTCAATTTTTTTTCCGCAGGGCACCGGACATTGATCTTAGCAAAGATAATGAAATTTTTAAGCTGAGTTTTACGTTCATCTGGTTAGTACATTTTTAGGTACGGTAGTTCGGAAAAGTTTTTTTTTTCCGGAGGGCTCCCAACATAATTTTTGTATTGGGGCGTGAAGTTATTTGACAGTGACATCACGCACATTTTTAAATTTTTTTTCCATATGTATACAATCACAGTTCTGTTTGAAAAAAAATGTAGAAAGTGTTGCAAACTGTCGCCTTAATGTCGCCACATAACACGCACTTCAAATGCATTGCAACGTGTTTGTAAATACCCTTTTTACGAAACTACTCCACATGTGCCCATTGGGCAAAATTACAAAAAGGAAACAACACGTCAGACAAGGACCGAATGTCATAGTTTAGACTCTCATAAAACACTGTTTCGATGCCCTCCAAGGTACTTATAAACGGCCCTTTCAGACTGCCGAACCTCAAAATGTGCCAACAGGATGTACGTGAAACTCGGATACAAACATGCGCTGAACTTTGCTACAGACTTTCCATCCGTAAAATTAAATGGTCATCGTTGTAAGTCCCAAGGTAAAAATTGATTAGTGTGAATGAGGCATTTCATGCTCGCTTCAAGGTCGCCCTTATTATAACTCTTGTCACTTCTGAGTCTCTAAAGTGAAGTTTTTTTTTTTTTTTTTTTTTTTTAAGCACGGAAACGGGGAAGGCTGTAAGTCGAATATAGCACGCCCGTCAAACACCTCATCGCCTCTAGGCGTGGAGTTCTAAACTAGCGAGCAGTGTTTTCGTATAAACAGTTTTTCAACGAGACTTCAAGCGATGACCCTGGTGTTTTACTGGTAGAAATTATTTGGTAAAGTCCAATGCAGGTTTCTATGCTTTTGTTTTACTATTACGGTTAATATCTTCTCGAATACTTTTAAGGAGCTTGGTAATTATATTTTTAACTAGTGGACAGCATTTTAAAACCACAGGGACATAGATTGAAAGGTGTATTCTTTTAGTAGATAAACGCATTGGAAACATTTTAATAGTTACACAAGGAAACATTCTTTCCGTACGTCTCACGCGCCCGGTCCACTAACTCTTAACTGTTACCAACGTTACATAAATAGTTTTTATAACTGTGAGCACTGAGAGAAAAACGTATTTCAGAAGAAAGTTGTGGGAACCGGTTCTCTTCAAATGGGACTGACTGCTGGTACCACTCGAACTGACGTAATAAACATGTGCAATTAACGTAATAAACAGATGTAATAAACCAACAGGATATGTTGTATTATGTGAATTGCTCGGTTTATTTCATTTATAATTGTTGCAGTGACGCACACAAATAATAAAAAGAGAAAGAGGTGTCAAATCGTTATTATTAATTTACATTTACAAATACGCTGTTTTCACTGGTTAATCAGTTACATTTTCGTCTTTTATTATGTTTAAATGTAAACTATATTAACAGCAGTTGTAAACCAACTAAGATGGCAGTCTTCACCACAAGTGTGAGTTGAGATAAAATACCCTAGAGACCACGGCCATAGAGGAACAGGTCTGGACACTGGAGTTGAAAATTGACCCTCGTATGACTGATTGGCGCCACTGGCTCTCTGGTGTTGTTTTAACATTGCGTAAATGGATCTACAAGGAGCAAGTTCGTGTCGGAGCTGCTAGGAGAACTGCTAGTACGACGCTATATTGCAATGTTAAAACAACACTTCATTGCTAGTGGCGCTTTCAGTCATAACGGGGTCAACTCAATAGCATTGTTAGATAGGCTAGTGTCCAGACCTGCACTTCTACGACCGTGCTAGAGACTAATACCGGACAGCTCTATGCAAATACTAAGAGTAAGCTTGTGAAAAATAACCTAGCGGTATGATGTGAAACTAACACATATTTTGATATTATTTTTATATAACTATTGTATTTTATTACTTCAACGCGTTTTATTTAATTTTTACGTATTTATCGTACTGCTGATTTTTATTTTCTCCACGCAACGAAAATATGTTCTCCATAGAGAATTTTTTTTTCAGAATTTTTATGTTGGCAACGTACATCTTAAATCAATTAAACATAAGGTGCTGTTCTCTGATGGTTTGACGTGATAATACAATATGAATTCTCGCCAAAGCGCTGAAGCTGTCCGGTATTGGTATATAATGTATTTGTTGAGACCACAGCCGGAAAAGTACAGGTCTGGACACTGGCCTATTTGCCAACGTATATTGTTTGACTCAGTTGTTGGCTGATAAGTTGATGCTATTGCCGCTGGCGCGCTGATTGTCGGGCGGTAGGATGTGAATGTCGACATAGGAAAATATAGAAAAGTTTTTGATCAAACACGAACAAGGTGTTACAAAAACTTACTATTTTGTATATTTTTTCCTTGGTGTTTACAAATAATCGTGGACTCATTAATTTAATTTAGACTTTTCTGCAACGAAGGCCACTATAAAATGACTTCCAAATTAGTGAACATCAACAACGCCCTATTTTCACCATTCTAAACAGCGGCCACTTAAAAAAATCAGTGCGTCAGCAGCAATATCGTCAACTAGTAGTTAAGTGAGAATATTTTCGTCGACACTTAAAAAACGTCTAAGTCATATGCGCTGGTGAGAGGTGACATTATGTGAGTATGGAGCAGCGACGTGATGAAGGTGCGGAGAAAACGGGATATCCCCTAGAAAACCCGGTTGACTAGCGGTACGCTTCCCACATGGGACGCGGACGGACCCCACAGGGAATCGAACCCGGACCGCCTCGGTGGGAGACACTGCGTTAGCCGCGGCCCCAACTAATAGTCAACAAGCGGATCCAAGATTTCATAGTGTCCAGGGGTCTATTCTCTAACTCCACCTCTGGTAAAGATCGTACCCTGTGACTGTTTTATGTCGTATTCTCTAACACATCTCTTTACCAAACTCTCATACTTGGCAATTCTGTAGCATGTACTCTTAAAACCTTCATAAATCTTACTAGATAATATTTTCTCATATTTCACAGCGTGTTGTGAACTACTAATTACTTAAATTTAGTTCTAAATAATGTAAATCATATTTGTTCCTCTTTACAATACCGATTTTAAAAGTTTTAACATCAACTCGTCTCTTGTAGAAAGATAGTGTGCTGCGCCTGCAAGAGATTTCAGAACTGTTACTATGTTAGTATCTCCGGCCGAGAAGCAGCACGCGTGTTGTATTGAATTTGTCGTTTGCGTTTGCAGTCAAAGTTAATATACGCAGACATATATTTACAAAACGTATTACACTATTTAAAAAAGGTAGGGGTGTATTTCTGTCTTCTTCCAAGCAACATTTCAATCGGATTTGATTTTCTCCAAACTACGATGGTCGCAGAACACAAATCAAATACGACGGTCATTATCATGAACTTTGTCTCGTAACGTACTCCCTATAACACTATATTTATATACGGAGAGTCGGAAGACTTTGAAAGACAGTCACGGCGCCATTTTCAGTTACAGAATACGAACTCTCGTCGTATTGATAGTTATGCAGTAGCTGTCATCGTATAGAGACCGCTAGAGAAACTGAAAAGTTACAGAATAAGCTGCCAGACCTTTTCTTCTAGGCCGTGGTTGAGACACACGGCCATGAAGCCTACTGAGACATCTCCAGACAAGTGTTTATCACTCAGTTCGGGCCACTTGCTCGGCAGGCTACGTAGCTTGCCGCTAATCACACTCAGCTGAGTAACTAACTGGTTGCGTCAGCCTCGCCGCTCTTACGTCGTGGTTGAGCTGGCCGCTGCTCAACAGCTGGCTGAGCGCTGGATGCTGATGAGTAGGGCCCTGTAGTTTTCGCGAAAAGATTTTTGCCCCACTTTGTTTCAGTGCCTTACGTGTACACCTGCAGCTCAACTTCATGGCTATTGGCAGAGCGTTTTTGTGCGGAGTCGTTATTAATTTGACTATTCCAATCAGTATACGAATAACTGCGTCATATCACGTCTGTGATATGCGGATTTAACCTCCAGACGTTGTATATTACGGCATCCAATCACTGGCCACAAAGCTGAGATGCAGGTGCACACGTAAGGCACTGAAACAAAGTGCTGCAAAAATTTTTTTCGCGAAAACTACCGGGCCCTACTGATGAGCAACTAGCGAATACACATCACCTTCTTAATACTCTTAGCAGTGTTATTATCTCGCCAGTCAGCTGATACTAGGAGCGTCTCGAGTTTGTAATTTACCACAATTTCAGGATGATGTCTCTATTCTCATTTCTCAACGAATAATGTACCTACGACAGTACAAATTTTTTATTTTAAACCAAATACGAAAGTCGTATCATTGTTAATTAGTAATTAGTTTTTTTTTATTTCAGCGAAATCTTGTAATATGGTTCCATTTAAATGTAATATAAAATCTTATATTAAACAAATAACTTACATTTCTCGTGAGTATTATTCGTAACTGATAATATTTACTTTAATTGAAAAACCTCTTCGTACACAAGATTGGTACTTCAGTCATCAAGTGTTAGAATATCCAAGCTGCTAGTTGAGCTAACTATGCAGCAGGATAAGTAGCTATAGTTGTTCACTCGAAAAGCAGCCTTAAGTTTGTCCCTGCCACTAACAGCGACTTCACCTGGACCTTATTTATAGCACTGCGAAGTTGACGTTGTGGGGTTGTTATAGAATCTTAAATGTAAGAGGTTAATCGAATGAAAAACGTCTGATTTACCCATTCGTGACGGTGCCTTTAATTACATGTTTTCAAAATATTTACATGAAGTTTAATGCCATTAGAAAGTTTTGGCGGGAAAAGGTTTCGCGGAAACGCATTTGGTACCACAACCTTAAGATTAGTAAAGTGATATATGTGAGCTGATGTTGTCGAGAAACTAAGTGGAAAGTGATCGGCAAAATTCATTTTACACCTTTTAAACGAATACATGCAAATTGCACTAATTAGATCTGCCTTGCAGTTTTTATATGTCAGAATTGAACGTTTGTACGCAGCTTTTAACGGAATCCGAGCCCAGGACCTCCCGGAATTTAGACCGGAGTAACAAATAACTTCGTCACGTAGCGTTGAAATGATTCATGAAAATAAATTTGAATTAAAAAATAAAATATTCATGTCCTGGGCTCATAGAGGTTGTACAACACCACGTCGCGATAGTTTACTGTAGAGTAAAACCCCTTTATAAGTTATTTATCGCTGGTCGTACTTGCTTTTCGGATCGTCTGCCTTGAAACTTTACAAACTTAGTTTTATTCTTAATAATCAAGTTATATTAAATAATTTTTTTTAATATTTACGTAAGCATCACTTTGACACGAACAACACTTCATTTTCTCTAGAGGTTACATAGATATTATGGGCTGATAGAAAACAAATTTTGTGTATTTTCACCCTTTTGGGTGTCAAATTCGATATATTTTTATTTCACATCTTAGACATTTGTATATAAGTGCAAATCACGACGGTAGCATGTTAGGTCGAATCAAAATCGATCATTAATTTTACAAACACATATGAGCACTGCACAGTACTGAGAGTTCGAATTTCGAAAAATCCTTAAAACCAACCACTTACTTAAACCTAATCATCATCCCGAAGTATAAATAAACTGAATATCTGGGTTCGATATTTATCGAAGATTGATCTAAAACACACTCCGGGTCTTTTCACCACCTAAGAGATTGAATTAAAAAAAAACTTGAATCACATTTTAGACTACTTAACGGGTGTCTCTTGGACGTGAAAAACACGGCAATAGCCCGTTGGGTTCAAGGTATAGCGACGATTAATTAAAACACATTTCATCACTTTTCGTCTATTTTTATCCTCCTTAAATAGGTAATTTCGAAAATTCATTAAATTGCTTTTCAGGTATTTAAGTGAGCTTCAATTTTAAACAAAAATCACGTCGCTATATAAAAATCAATAGGATATCAATATATAGATTGTGAATCGAAAACACATTTTACTTTTTATTTTACCTTTTTGGTGACGAATTCGGAAAATATATTTTAATGGTATTTGGGGTATTTACAAAAGCATAAATCTAAAGCAAAGAACACTTCGATATCTCGATTGGTTCGATAGATATGTAGAAATAATCAAAAACTAACTTCACGTATTTCCACCCCTTAATTAAAGAATTTCGAAACGTCTTGGAGTCCTGTCATAGACATTTGTATACGTAACAATTTGGAGTAAAAATCACGATAGTCAATTACGTTCCAGCGATATACAGTAGACGATTCTTAAAAACACATTTTGCCCCCTTTTACTGCTTGGGGGTAGAATTTAAAAAAAAATCCTAAAACAAATTTTTGGGTATTTACGTAAGCAACATTTTGAAGTGAGTACCAACTCTTTATCCCGAAGGATTCGATGTACATCATTAGTTAATCGGAAACACATTTGAGGTCTTTTCACCCCCTTAAATGTTGAATTTCAAAAAATCCTTATATTGGCCAATACGCATTTTTGTGCTTGTCCTATTAAAGTAAAAAAAAAAAAAAAAAAAAAAAAACACGATTATAGGCCGTCGGATTCGAGCTCTAGCGACGTCTCTACGAAAATACATTTCACCCCTTTCCATCCCCTTAGAGATAAAATTTCGAAAATTCCCTTATTAGCGCTCGCCTTCAACCTGAGTGAACCTCATGTTTCATTTATGTAGGTCCTCGCCTGGCTCATGGACGATGTTGCAGAGTGTCGCGCGTATTATTTTTTACGAGAAACTGCTTAACGTATTCATATAGCGGCTATCTACGAAAAGAACTCACACTTGAAACTACGCCACTAAAGTTTTAAAAATTCAGCACGCTAGATAGAAAATGTATTTTCGCGTCTTCAAAATTACTATAAACAGCTTATTTAGAGCGCTGCAACTCCGAAAATGCCACCTGAATCCGCAAAGTGCAAAGCGAGAGGTACGCGTTGGCATTTACTTAAACTATCCAAAAATAAATATAGGTCACCGCTTTAATTCCCATCACGAAAAAGATAACAAGGAAAACCTTGCATACCAGTTTGGCACGCTGTTAATAGAGGCGACATGCTTCTCGTCGATCTGGTAATATGGCTCTTATCGCTCCACTGTACCACCCGCCAAACATGGAAGTTTGAAACCGATACATACTCCTCTTATAAACGGTAATCTCAATATGAGGCCCGCGAGGCAGTTCCGGTCCGCGGGTTAAACTTCTGCTGGCCCGCCATCAAATGGTCAGAAATAATGTGAAAACTAGTTTGAATATGTAAACATGAAAGAATTGACGTTTTTTAAATTCAGTTAGTTTAATTTGTATTCCTGGTATATAGTTTTTTTTAAATTTTTGTATATAAAAACATTAAAATAGAATTTTCCGAAATAACTCTACGCGAATGCTGGGAAGGTTCCTTAACAAAGGCCATGGCCGACCCCTCTCTCAGCTGATGTCACTGTACCAAGCTTTATGTCACAGTCTCTAATGACCTCTTTGTCAACGAGGCATAAGCCCACTTCTAATCGAGATGTAAATGCACACCGCCTCCTTGCCTTACCACCTTTACACTGTTTGTCTCTGGAGAGAGTGAGATATTTTGGTCAGTGCTTGACATAGAGGTCTTCAGCACTGATGAGGGATGACATGTGAGAATGGAGCAGCGCCGAAATGAAGAGGTGGGGGAAACGGGAAATCCTCGAGAAAAACCCACCGACCAACGACATCGTCCGGCACGATTCCCACATGCGACAATCCGGGAACCGACCCCGCCGGGAATCGAACCCAGATCGCCTTGGTGGGAGACGAATAGTCTGACCAATCGGCAACCGCTGCCAACTGGTCTCTCGACTTCATTCACAAAGCAAGTCAGCCAAAGCCTGAAAGTTCCGAGTCCAACATGTAGAGAGCTGCACTGGTCATGCAGGAACTTCCGAGTTTGAGTAGCTACGATACATATATGATTGTAAGTAGCTTACCTAACATGTTACATATAATATGCAGGTACTGATCAGGCCACCAAGAATCATACTATGCCCTGACACACTTGTTTTCCTTAAAATTTGCAAAAAATATGGTTTAATAAAGCTTTATGATTGTCGCGTTCAGTGTCCCAACTTGAGTGTTCATCCGGATAATTTTATTGGTTTTGTTAGGGTCAGATAAACAAATTTGGCCAAAAGACTCGGCAACAAAGCACACGAGAAGGCTTAATAAATGCTGGTTTTCCATTTCGGAATAAAATATTAACTAGCAACCATTATTTAATTAAAAAACCAACTACCGGTACGTCTTACCCGGACGAGCCCCATCGACACACTGACTCCCACCACCACTTTTTACAAGTATATATTAACTTATCCCCCTCCCCCTTCCGCTACCCTTCCCTTTATTTTAATTGGCTGTTAGTCACCTGATGAATTCCCCGCTCCTTCCCCTACTTTCCCCTCTCACCGACACTCGTGTTATAACCCGCTCAAACTACTACACCCCCTTCACCCCACCCCTCCACATCCCTACCCCTTCCAAGAAATTATTTTTATCCCCTTCTACTTTATGTGCGATTTCCCCCACCACCATTTCCACTAGCCAATAAGGAGCTAGCTCTTTTCCCCAACATAACACTATTTCTCTTACTGTAACCAATCACAAGCTGCCTTCCCCTTCTCGTTAGAATACATTTTCCTTTATACACTGTCCTTCTCCATAGCCCAAATAAGCTAGCTAATTACATACGATTCCCCCCCCCCCTCCATGCTTCTATTTTATATCTTAACATATACCCCACCATCACCTAAATAAATTTCTGTGTACTTACTATTTATTAGTCTCCCTTCTCGTCTCATTACACCTTATATGTTTTCCTCCCTTTTAACCTTTCATATGATTGGTCGGTAGACCCCCTTCTCTCACATTCTAATGGTCACTTGTCTCCCCTCTTTCCCATATTTCTACACCTTTATAAACCCTCGTAACAGAAGGGAACTAGCAGTCTCCGCCGTCTACCACTTTTGAGTTCAGTTCATATCGTAGTTTGTTCATTTGTAGTTAAAAGTATAACCGTTCATTTGCACTCGTGCATCTGCAAACCAGTAAGACACGTCGAAGTGCATATAGTTCACGTACAGTTCTACCGCAGCAGCATTTTGTTCCAACTGTGTCGGAAAGAATTCGTCATTGTTCTGCATTAGAGCTGGAAGAGAAGAGTTGATCCGTTCTTCATTGGCAGCTACACGCAGAGTTCCGGTGGTCTACAACTGATGTGAAGAAGGTCACCTTCACAGAACACGAGTATCGAGAAAGTCAAGAACCAGGGAAAAGTGAAAATTTATTGGACTCATCAGAACCTACAGAACAAAAGAAACATGTACCATCTTCCACCAGTGAACTCTACAAGCAACTACATGTCACTACCGAGCCCTTCAAGTTCGGAACTTTCCGACGACTACAGTAACGAAGACATCGAAATGGGTGAGTCTACCGTTGCTACATACACACCATTCAGATCAGAAGACATATTCCAGTACACGGACGTAATGGTGGGCTACAGAAGAGTATGTTTTAAAGATGCTAAAGGAGTTGATTTTTTAATTAAATAATTTTTATATAAATGTTTTTTAAACAGTTTTTATTAAAAAGTTTTTTTATTAAAATTTTATTTATTAAATACATGCGGGCTTATAATGGAATGCGAAATTGAAAAAAAATTTCGGAAGCTTTGGCGTCCGGAAACAAGATAGAGGTAATGTTTTTTTTCCGGATTTTTCAGAACTTTTTGAAATTTGAAATTTTGGAAATTTTTTGGAAATTAGTAATTTTTTTGAAATTTTGGAAAATTTTGGTAATTTGACACTTAAGGTCAAGGTCAGGTTAATGATCAAGGTCATCCAACATGGCGGAGGGGCGCCACACTCGGGCGGGTGCCACACTCCGAATCCATGTCCCAACATCGGCTAAATCATACTATTAACTTGATAGGCGGTGCACTTGCTACATTGCGAGTTAATGGTAAGGTTAGCAAGTAGGCTTTACGATTCACCGACAGTGAGATTATGAGAGATGGAAACACGTATTGCATTGCGAACATGAGTACAGGAGTTTTAAGTTGAGTCTAAGTGAAAACTGACGTACTGGGAAAAAACACAGGAGACCAATTGTTACAGACGTTCGAAATGTGTACGGGGAAGAAAATAGAAGAGAGGACAGGTACATCGGCGGAGAAAGATTAATGGCCAGGGATAATTCGCTGGAGGGTCTGGAATTCCATGCATACCTGGCCGGTGACTGGAGAATGTGGACAGGAAAACGTAATAAACACGGTTGTTCAGTTCACGGTAACGCGACCACATTTTGAAGCTCTGGTCAGTTATTTTTTTAACCGTACAAATATTAACACCTGAGGTCAAATTTGTATGTATGTATGCGATCGTCAGCTTAGCGCAAGAACTGGGTAACTTAATTTTTCCAAGTTTAAGTTCTCTGCAGATGTCTACACTACCCTTACTATTGTTCCTATTTATATGTGTATATTAACAAATGTTTAAATTAGGAGTGTTGTTGCAACACAAATGTGCATTTATACAAATAACTGTTTGTATGACAAAATCAATTTTTTGTATTACAATTATATGTCTCCAGCTACCTAGTTATCTAGCTGTAGCATTAAACCCACAATACATATGTATAAATACTATATATGCATACATACACAGCGTACCTCTAGATCAACAGGAGCACAATTAAAAAATATATGGTTCCGAAGTTTTAGTGTAAAAACAAATTTGGGTGAAAAAACTTTTACTGTAACCGTAATATCAAATTTCATGAGACGGAACTTCTCGGCTTTCGAGAGAGCTATTTTTTCTATATGCAGACGGGGGTCGATGTGTAAAACTACTTTGCAACATTGTTGCAATTTGGTTTTACTATGAAATGTACTTTTTCAAGACAAACTGTATGCCGATTTGTAGTTAAGTTATCAGATAAAAGGAAATGTCGTTAATTAAATAATTTGCCACCATGGTGTATTTTTGTTTCGACAAAATTGAGTACGTAGTTAAAAATCAAGTTTTAACAATGTTACAAAGCGATTTTACATTCAGTTGCCGTATATGTAGGTGTCTTATAACAATTATCGTCAAAAATGTAGGAGATTGAAGAGATTTTGGTCAGCGTTTAACATATAAATATTTAAAGCTGATGAGGAGTGGCTTGATGAGAGTATAAAACAAAGTCGGAATGATAGGTCGAAAGGAAACGGGAGAACACTGAGAAAAACCCACCGACCAGTCAAGCACGATTCTCACGTGCGAAAATCCGGGTACTGGCCCCGCCAGGAATCAAACCCGGGCCGCCTTGGTGGGAGGCGAGCGCTCTTGCCATTGCGCCAACCACGGCCCTCAAAAATGTAGGAACTAGGGGCCCAGGCCCTTAAGGGCGCGGTCTACTGCAATTTTCATCATCATTATTTTATTTTGTATTTGTACCAGATATTTTTTTTATTTTAGACACAAAATGTGACTAAATTTGGCTCTTATGAAATTTTTTTATCTCTCATAGTTTTCGCGTAATGGCTTGTTGATAAAATCATATTTTGCATTTTTCCGTTTTAACGATTACACTAAAACCAACTGATATACCAAACTAAAAAAAATCACAGCGGATAAAGACATTGCAGGCTACAACGACATGCTCATAAAATTAAAGAATAAAAATTATTTGTGTTTAAAAAAATTATTGAATTTTTTAAATTTTATTTTTCAGTTTCAGCATGTTTTAAAAATTAAAATAATTTGCATTCTTTAATTATATGAGCATGTCATTGTAGCCTGCAATGTCTTTATCCACTGTGATTTTTTTGAGTTTGGTATATCAGTTGGTTTTAGCGTAGTCGTTAAAACGGAAACATGCAAAATATGATATTAACAAGCCATTATGCAAAAACTATGACAGATAAAAAAATTTCATAAGAGCCAAATTTTGTTACATTTTGTGTCTAAAATAAGAAAAAGAATATCTGGTACAAATAAAAAATTAAAAAATGGTGATGAAATCAGCGGTGGACCGCGCCCGTAAACGTTACCTGACGCGGTACATTACTTAGGAATGTAAATTGGAGGAAGTACGCCGTACAGCCGTCGCAGGGGTTATTTTTCCTGGCGACCCGTCAAAGTTGCGAGTTGAAATTTGTTCAGTCGGGAATGGAGCTAGTGATGAAGAAGGGGGGGGGGGGGTTACAGAACTTCGAACTCTTGAGCTCCAGAATCTAATTACTGTTCAAGCAGCGCCGGATTACACTTGTCCCGCCTCCAGAAACTTGCGAACTTGATACTTCCATCCCGGCCGGCCTGCGTGCAACGTGTGTTTCACGCCCGTCGTATCGGGCCCAGGGAGATAAACGGCAAGTTTGCAATCTTGCCAACCATCCCGCAAACTACCGCGAACTTGAGAGCCGGAGCCGTGGCAAACTCTTGAAGTTTGTGCGCGTCTGTGTGACTGAACATCTGTCTGTCCGGGTGCAGCTTCTTCTAATCTGCACACACCGTAATTTTTTTTTGTAAAAATGGCAAAATATTTCTTTATAGATTAACAAACTTTTACAAATGTACAAAAAAGTTCTTTGTAAAATAATAAGTTTGTAAATTTACAAGGATTTCCTATGTGGAGAAAGTTAGGAAAAGTTTGTAGTATACTTAAATCATAGGTTCGCGGGAAATTGCATACTTATACACAAAACACAATCTGGAAGGTATTTTTCTGGAATAAAGTGAATTTTCGTACAATTAAAAATTAGTATCACTGAACTGTAAATTTATATTAATATATATATACATATGGATGTGTATGTATATATATATATATATATATATATATATATATATATATATATATATGAAAGTCAATGGTCTAGGAGTAAGATGCGTGGTATCTAAGAGCGAGGATGCAGGTTTGAATCTGTGCGTTGCCACGAAGTTTTTTTTATACAATTTCATGTAAAATGTATTTGTTCTAAAGTTATTTAAGTAAAAAATTCATTGTCATGATTAAAGCAAAATAAGTTCTTAAAATTTGTTTTTGCCTTACTGCAATTAAAAATACGAGCATATGCCTTGTTATTTTGCAAACATAATATGTTGTTTTTTTACAAGAACAACCATTGTACTTTTACAAATAATTTCTTTAGTAACAGGGTTATTCCTTGCAAAAATACAAAAAATATACTGTGCATTGCCCAGGTACCGAAAAATCTAGGCCTATTTATAATGTCAGTTGGATTGTAATATAAAAGAATTATGTACCGGCAAAAAGTAAACTCATAATTCTGACTTATAAATAAATAATTTTAGACATCTCAGTAAAAACTTGTACCTATGACAATAAAATCTAAAAAAAAAAAAAAAAAAAAAAAAAAAAAAAAAAAAAAAAAAAAAAAAAAAAAAAAAAAAAAAAAAAAAAAAAAAAAAAAAAAAAAAAAAAAAAAAAAAAAATGTTACCAAAGAAATTCTTTGTAAAACTACAAAGGTTGTTCTTGTGAAAATTTACACGTTATAGCCTTGTATTTGTACTTGCAGAAATATATAATTAAATGTAATGCCAGTGATTTCTTCAACAACAATTTCTTGTGATATATGTCATATTATTTTTAATACGTGAAGTTATTCCTGTAATACATTTACAATACTAAACGAACCTGTAGCTTGGCCTTTTACCATTTAGGTATATAATTTTAAAGTGCAGTTTCAAATGACTGTAACCCAATGGAATCGTGTATCCTGAACTTCATTTTTCCTCTTAACAATACAAAACATTACGTAGTTTAGTTCTGCTTTTCGATATTTTGAAAACCGTGCCCACCGTTTCACGAAGAATTTTTTTTTCTGGCCATTATGCTTGTTTTCTTTGCTTACACCAACATGACTTGCTCTCGACCAGAGTTAACCCGGAGACAATTTAGATGTCTTTCGAGTTAGCTCGGCTTACTTTTTTTTTTGGACGCGAGTAGTTTACATTGGACCACTTAAATCATAAGCTACAAATTGGTTCCACCTGGCATAACTTATTATAAACGAATGAAGTGCGTAAATATGTAGCAGGGGCCAGATGTTTGCAGACCAAACTTGCAGTACTGGTAAACCAAAGTTTTTATTGGCCCATTCAAATGGAGCCCACCAATAATGTAAAAAAGACATGCCACATTGAAACCTAGCAAACAACCAACTTTTCCTGAGATAAGCCAGCATTCGTAGTCAATATTTACGCACTTCATTATATATATATGTATATATATATGTATATATATATATAGGCTAAGGTCCTGCACAGAATAGTAACAAAATTAAAAAATAGTCTATTATAAATATAAAGTCACACATACAGTATTTGTAATTAATGTGTAAATAATTACAGTTCATGGGTTGTAACGTCTTAAAATACAAAGGAAAAAAAAAACAACTAAATATTATATACGGCTATCTAAGTTTGTTCATTAATGAAACTAATAGAACCAATAAATTCAGCACTTTCAACTAATGTTATTGTTAATTTATATGGACTTATAAAGGAAATATTAATGTTTAGGGACTGTAGCGGAGAATTCAAATACAATATTTATATGCCTAATTATCAATTCTGGAATCTCGAGCTCGATAACTTGATGTGCTTACATACGCCACGCTTGAAAGCCGGGAGTGTTGACGAATTCCGCACTTTCTCGGGTAAAGAGTTCCACGCCCGCGCAACATATACAGTGAAGGATTTCGTGAATGAGGATGATTTATGGGTTGGAATAAACAGCTGTTGTGACTCCTTAGACCGAGTACCGAAGAATAACGAATCAGGTACAGCCATTGCCTTTGGAGAGCTAAAAGAAGTGTTAAAAATGACCCTACCTGCCAGGGTTGCCAGATCTGTGGCCGCGGCCTTCTACTAAAGATGGATATGCCATAGTCCCATAGAGGAACACTTGGAGTTGAAAATTGACCTTCGTATGACAGATTGGCGCCACTGACACTCTGGTGTTGTTTTAACGTTGCGCAAACAAATGGATCTACAAGGAGCAAGTTCGTGTCGCAGCTGCTAGGAGTACTGGTATTACGACGCTATATTGCACTGCTAAAACAACACTTCACTTCTAGTGACGCTGTCAGTCATGAAGAGGTCAACTCAGTACCATTGGTAGAAAGACGTCTGTCCAGATCTGTAATTCTAAGACCGTGCTGTCGACTACCCTAGACGTTGGCCATCATCCACATTCGGGACTATTCCCTGCTGAGACGTCCACTGGGCAGAACTAACGTTATTATAAGGAATTATTAGAGATTATGCAAAATCGCGAAAATGTTTAGTTCCAACGTATTTGCCAAACCAATGTAGCGGCCAAGTGAAGTGTTGTTTTAGCAGTGCAATATAGCGTCGTAATACCAGTACTCCTAGCAGCTGCGACACGAACTTGCTCCTTGTAGATCCATTTGTTTGCGCAACGTTAAAACAACACCAGAGTGTCAGTGGCGCCAATCTGTCATACGAAGGTCAATTTTCAACTCCAAGTGTTCCTCTATGGGACTATGGCATATCCATCTTTAGTAGAAGGCCGCGGCCACAGATCTGGCAACCCTGGCAGGTAGGGTCATTTTTAACACTTCTTTTAGCTCTCCAAAGGCAATGGCTGTACCTGATTCGTTATTCTTCGGTACTCGGTCTAAGGAGTCACAACAGCTGTTTATTCCAACCCATAAATCATCCTCATTCACGAAATCCTTCACTGTATATGTTGCGCGGGCGTGGAACTCTTTACCCGAGAAAGTGCGGAATTCGTCAACACTCCCGGCTTTCAAGCGTGGCATATGTAAGCACATCAAGTTATCGAGCTCGAGATTCCAGAATTGATAATTAGGCATATAAATATTGTATTTGAATTCTCCGCTACGGTCCCTAAACATTAATATTTCCTTTATAAGTCCATATAAATTAACAATAACATTAGTTGAAAGTGCTGAATTTATTGGTTCTATTAGTTTCATTAATGAACAAACTTAGATAGCCGTATATAATATTTAGTTGTTTTTTTTTTCCTTTGTATTTTAAGACGTTACAACCCATGAACTGTAATTATTTACACATTAATTACAAATACTGTATGTGTGACTTTATATTTATAATAGACTATTTTTTAATTTTGTTACTATTCTGTGCAGGACCTTAGCCTATATATATATATACATATATATATACATATATATATAATGAAGTGCGTAAATATTGACTACGAATGCTGGCTTATCTCAGGAAAAGTTGGTTGTTTGCTAGGTTTCAATGTGGCATGTCTTTTTTACATTATTGGTGGGCTCCATTTGAATGGGCCAATAAAAACTTTGGTTTACCAGTACTGCAAGTTTGGTCTGCAAACATCTGGCCCCTGCTACATATTTACGCACTTCATTCGTTTATAATAAGTTATGCCAGGTGGAACCAATTTGTAGCTTATGATTTAAGTGGTCCAATGTAAACTACTCGCGTCCAAAAAAAAAAGTAAGCCGAGCTAACTCGAAAGACATCTAAATTGTCTCCGGGTTAACTCTGGTCGAGAGCAAGTCATGTTGGTGTAAGCAAAGAAAACAAGCATAATGGCCAGAAAAAAAAATTCTTCGTGAAACGGTGGGCACGGTTTTCAAAATATCGAAAAGCAGAACTAAACTACGTAATGTTTTGTATTGTTAAGAGGAAAAATGAAGTTCAGGATACACGATTCCATTGGGTTACAGTCATTTGAAACTGCACTTTAAAATTATATACCTAAATGGTAAAAGGCCAAGCTACAGGTTCGTTTAGTATTGTAAATGTATTACAGGAATAACTTCACGTATTAAAAATAATATGACATATATCACAAGAAATTGTTGTTGAAGAAATCACTGGCATTACATTTAATTATATATTTCTGCAAGTACAAATACAAGGCTATAACGTGTAAATTTTCACAAGAACAACCTTTGTAGTTTTACAAAGAATTTCTTTGGTAACATTTTTTTTTTTTTTTTTTTTTTTTTTTTTTTTTTTTTTTTTTTTTTTTTTTTTTTTTTTTTTTTTTTTTTTTTTTTTTTTTTTTTTTTTTTTTTTTTTTTTAGATTTTATTGTCATAGGTACAAGTTTTTACTGAGATGTCTAAAATTATTTATTTATAAGTCAGAATTATGAGTTTACTTTTTGCCGGTACATAATTCTTTTATATTACAATCCAACTGACATTATAAATAGGCCTAGATTTTTCGGTACCTGGGCAATGCACAGTATATTTTTTGTATTTTTGCAAGGAATAACCCTGTTACTAAAGAAATTATTTGTAAAAGTACAATGGTTGTTCTTGTAAAAAAACAACATATTATGTTTGCAAAATAACAAGGCATATGCTCGTATTTTTAATTGCAGTAAGGCAAAAACAAATTTTAAGAACTTATTTTGCTTTAATCATGACAATGAATTTTTTACTTAAATAACTTTAGAACAAATACATTTTACATGAAATTGTATAAAAAAAACTTCGTGGCAACGCACAGATTCAAACCTGCATCCTCGCTCTTAGATACCACGCATCTTACTCCTAGACCATTGACTTTCATATATATATATATATATATATATATATATATATATATATATATATACATACACATCCATATGTATATATATATTAATATAAATTTACAGTTCAGTGATACTAATTTTTAATTGTACGAAAATTCACTTTATTCCAGAAAAATACCTTCCAGATTGTGTTTTGTGTATAAGTATGCAATTTCCCGCGAACCTATGATTTAAGTATACTACAAACTTTTCCTAACTTTCTCCACATAGGAAATCCTTGTAAATTTACAAACTTATTATTTTACAAAGAACTTTTTTGTACATTTGTAAAAGTTTGTTAATCTATAAAGAAATATTTTGCCATTTTTACAAAAAAAAATTACGGTGTGTGCAGATTAGAAGAAGCTGCACCCGGACAGACAGATGTTCAGTCACACAGACGCGCACAAACTTCAAGAGTTTGCCACGGCTCCGGCTCTCAAGTTCGCGGTAGTTTGCGGGATGGTTGGCAAGATTGCAAACTTGCCGTTTATCTCCCTGGGCCCGATACGACGGGCGTGAAACACACGTTGCACGCAGGCCGGCCGGGATGGAAGTATCAAGTTCGCAAGTTTCTGGAGGCGGGACAAGTGTAATCCGGCGCTGCTTGAACAGTAATTAGATTCTGGAGCTCAAGAGTTCGAAGTTCTGTAACCCCCCCCCCCCCTTCTTCATCACTAGCTCCATTCCCGACTGAACAAATTTCAACTCGCAACTTTGACGGGTCGCCAGGAAAAATAACCCCTGCGACGGCTGTACGGCGTACTTCCTCCAATTTACATTCCTAAGTAATGTACCGCGTCAGGTAACGTTTACGGGCGCGGTCCACCGCTGATTTCATCACCATTTTTTAATTTTTTATTTGTACCAGATATTCTTTTTCTTATTTTAGACACAAAATGTAACAAAATTTGGCTCTTATGAAATTTTTTTATCTGTCATAGTTTTTGCATAATGGCTTGTTAATATCATATTTTGCATGTTTCCGTTTTAACGACTACGCTAAAACCAACTGATATACCAAACTCAAAAAAATCACAGTGGATAAAGACATTGCAGGCTACAATGACATGCTCATATAATTAAAGAATGCAAATTATTTTAATTTTTAAAACATGCTGAAACTGAAAAATAAAATTTAAAAAATTCAATAATTTTTTTAAACACAAATAATTTTTATTCTTTAATTTTATGAGCATGTCGTTGTAGCCTGCAATGTCTTTATCCGCTGTGATTTTTTTTAGTTTGGTATATCAGTTGGTTTTAGTGTAATCGTTAAAACGGAAAAATGCAAAATATGATTTTATCAACAAGCCATTACGCGAAAACTATGAGAGATAAAAAAATTTCATAAGAGCCAAATTTAGTCACATTTTGTGTCTAAAATAAAAAAAATATCTGGTACAAATACAAAATAAAATAATGATGATGAAAATTGCAGTAGACCGCGCCCTTAAGGGCCTGGGCCCCTAGTTCCTACATTTTTGAGGGCCGTGGTTGGCGCAATGGCAAGAGCGCTCGCCTCCCACCAAGGCGGCCCGGGTTTGATTCCTGGCGGGGCCAGTACCCGGATTTTCGCACGTGAGAATCGTGCTTGACTGGTCGGTGGGTTTTTCTCAGTGTTCTCCCGTTTCCTTTCGACCTATCATTCCGACTTTGTTTTATACTCTCATCAAGCCACTCCTCATCAGCTTTAAATATTTATATGTTAAACGCTGACCAAAATCTCTTCAATCTCCTACATTTTTGACGATAATTGTTATAAGACACCTACATATACGGCAACTGAATGTAAAATCGCTTTGTAACATTGTTAAAACTTGATTTTTAACTACGTACTCAATTTTGTCGAAACAAAAATACACCATGGTGGCAAATTATTTAATTAACGACATTTCCTTTTATCTGATAACTTAACTACAAATCGGCATACAGTTTGTCTTGAAAAAGTACATTTCATAGTAAAACCAAATTGCAACAATGTTGCAAAGTAGTTTTACACATCGACCCCCGTCTGCATATAGAAAAAATAGCTCTCTCGAAAGCCGAGAAGTTCCGTCTCATGAAATTTGATATTACGGTTACAGTAAAAGTTTTTTCACCCAAATTTGTTTTTACACTAAAACTTCGGAACCATATATTTTTTAATTGTGCTCCTGTTGATCTAGAGGTACGCTGTGTATGTATGCATATATAGTATTTATACATATGTATTGTGGGTTTAATGCTACAGCTAGATAACTAGGTAGCTGGAGACATATAATTGTAATACAAAAAATTGATTTTGTCATACAAACAGTTATTTGTATAAATGCACATTTGTGTTGCAACAACACTCCTAATTTAAACATTTGTTAATATACACATATAAATAGGAACAATAGTAAGGGTAGTGTAGACATCTGCAGAGAACTTAAACTTGGAAAAATTAAGTTACCCAGTTCTTGCGCTAAGCTGACGATCGCATACATACATACAAATTTGACCTCAGGTGTTAATATTTGTACGGTTAAAAAAATAACTGACCAGAGCTTCAAAATGTGGTCGCGTTACCGTGAACTGAACAACCGTGTTTATTACGTTTTCCTGTCCACATTCTCCAGTCACCGGCCAGGTATGCATGGAATTCCAGACCCTCCAGCGAATTATCCCTGGCCATTAATCTTTCTCCGCCGATGTACCTGTCCTCTCTTCTATTTTCTTCCCCGTACACATTTCGAACGTCTGTAACAATTGGTCTCCTGTGTTTTTTCCCAGTACGTCAGTTTTCACTTAGACTCAACTTAAAACTCCTGTACTCATGTTCGCAATGCAATACGTGTTTCCATCTCTCATAATCTCACTGTCGGTGAATCGTAAAGCCTACTTGCTAACCTTACCATTAACTCGCAATGTAGCAAGTGCACCGCCTATCAAGTTAATAGTATGATTTAGCCGATGTTGGGACATGGATTCGGAGTGTGGCACCCGCCCGAGTGTGGCGCCCCTCCGCCATGTTGGATGACCTTGATCATTAACCTGACCTTGACCTTAAGTGTCAAATTACCAAAATTTTCCAAAATTTCAAAAAAATTACTAATTTCCAAAAAATTTCCAAAATTTCAAATTTCAAAAAGTTCTGAAAAATCCGGAAAAAAAACATTACCTCTATCTTGTTTCCGGACGCCAAAGCTTCCGAAATTTTTTTTCAATTTCGCATTCCATTATAAGCCCGCATGTATTTAATAAATAAAATTTTAATAAAAAAACTTTTTAATAAAAACTGTTTAAAAAACATTTATATAAAAATTATTTAATTAAAAAATCAACTCCTTTAGCATCTTTAAAACATACTCTTCTGTAGCCCACCATTACGTCCGTGTACTGGAATATGTCTTCTGATCTGAATGGTGTGTATGTAGCAACGGTAGACTCACCCATTTCGATGTCTTCGTTACTGTAGTCGTCGGAAAGTTCCGAACTTGAAGGGCTCGGTAGTGACATGTAGTTGCTTGTAGAGTTCACTGGTGGAAGATGGTACATGTTTCTTTTGTTCTGTAGGTTCTGATGAGTCCAATAAATTTTCACTTTTCCCTGGTTCTTGACTTTCTCGATACTCGTGTTCTGTGAAGGTGACCTTCTTCACATCAGTTGTAGACCACCGGAACTCTGCGTGTAGCTGCCAATGAAGAACGGATCAACTCTTCTCTTCCAGCTCTAATGCAGAACAATGACGAATTCTTTCCGACACAGTTGGAACAAAATGCTGCTGCGGTAGAACTGTACGTGAACTATATGCACTTCGACGTGTCTTACTGGTTTGCAGATGCACGAGTGCAAATGAACGGTTATACTTTTAACTACAAATGAACAAACTACGATATGAACTGAACTCAAAAGTGGTAGACGGCGGAGACTGCTAGTTCCCTTCTGTTACGAGGGTTTATAAAGGTGTAGAAATATGGGAAAGAGGGGAGACAAGTGACCATTAGAATGTGAGAGAAGGGGGTCTACCGACCAATCATATGAAAGGTTAAAAGGGAGGAAAACATATAAGGTGTAATGAGACGAGAAGGGAGACTAATAAATAGTAAGTACACAGAAATTTATTTAGGTGATGGTGGGGTATATGTTAAGATATAAAATAGAAGCATGGAGGGGGGGGGGGAATCGTATGTAATTAGCTAGCTTATTTGGGCTATGGAGAAGGACAGTGTATAAAGGAAAATGTATTCTAACGAGAAGGGGAAGGCAGCTTGTGATTGGTTACAGTAAGAGAAATAGTGTTATGTTGGGGAAAAGAGCTAGCTCCTTATTGGCTAGTGGAAATGGTGGTGGGGGAAATCGCACATAAAGTAGAAGGGGATAAAAATAATTTCTTGGAAGGGGTAGGGATGTGGAGGGGTGGGGTGAAGGGGGTGTAGTAGTTTGAGCGGGTTATAACACGAGTGTCGGTGAGAGGGGAAAGTAGGGGAAGGAGCGGGGAATTCATCAGGTGACTAACAGCCAATTAAAATAAAGGGAAGGGTAGCGGAAGGGGGAGGGGGATAAGTTAATATATACTTGTAAAAAGTGGTGGTGGGAGTCAGTGTGTCGATGGGGCTCGTCCGGGTAAGACGTACCGGTAGTTGGTTTTTTAATTAAATAATGGTTGCTAGTTAATATTTTATTCCGAAATGGAAAACCAGCATTTATTAAGCCTTCTCGTGTGCTTTGTTGCCGAGTCTTTTGGCCAAATTTGTTTATCTGACCCTAACAAAACCAATAAAATTATCCGGATGAACACTCAAGTTGGGACACTGAACGCGACAATCATAAAGCTTTATTAAACCATATTTTTTGCAAATTTTAAGGAAAACAAGTGTGTCAGGGCATAGTATGATTCTTGGTGGCCTGATCAGTACCTGCATATTATATGTAACATGTTAGGTAAGCTACTTACAATCATATATGTATCGTAGCTACTCAAACTCGGAAGTTCCTGCATGACCAGTGCAGCTCTCTACATGTTGGACTCGGAACTTTCAGGCTTTGGCTGACTTGCTTTGTGAATGAAGTCGAGAGACCAGTTGGCAGCGGTTGCCGATTGGTCAGACTATTCGTCTCCCACCAAGGCGATCTGGGTTCGATTCCCGGCGGGGTCGGTTCCCGGATTGTCGCATGTGGGAATCGTGCCGGACGATGTCGTTGGTCGGTGGGTTTTTCTCGAGGATTTCCCGTTTCCCCCACCTCTTCATTTCGGCGCTGCTCCATTCTCACATGTCATCCCTCATCAGTGCTGAAGACCTCTATGTCAAGCACTGACCAAAATATCTCACTCTCTCCAGAGACAAACAGTGTAAAGGTGGTAAGGCAAGGAGGCGGTGTGCATTTACATCTCGATTAGAAGTGGGCTTATGCCTCGTTGACAAAGAGGTCATTAGAGACTGTGACATAAAGCTTGGTACAGTGACATCAGCTGAGAGAGGGGTCGGCCATGGCCTTTGTTAAGGAACCTTCCCAGCATTCGCGTAGAGTTATTTCGGAAAATTCTATTTTAATGTTTTTATATACAAAAATTTAAAAAAAACTATATACCAGGAATACAAATTAAACTAACTGAATTTAAAAAACGTCAATTCTTTCATGTTTACATATTCAAACTAGTTTTCACATTATTTCTGACCATTTGATGGCGGGCCAGCAGAAGTTTAACCCGCGGACCGGAACTGCCTCGCGGGCCTCATATTGAGATTACCGTTTATAAGAGGAGTATGTATCGGTTTCAAACTTCCATGTTTGGCGGGTGGTACAGTGGAGCGATAAGAGCCATATTACCAGATCGACGAGAAGCATGTCGCCTCTATTAACAGCGTGCCAAACTGGTATGCAAGGTTTTCCTTGTTATCTTTTTCGTGATGGGAATTAAAGCGGTGACCTATATTTATTTTTGGATAGTTTAAGTAAATGCCAACGCGTACCTCTCGCTTTGCACTTTGCGGATTCAGGTGGCATTTTCGGAGTTGCAGCGCTCTAAATAAGCTGTTTATAGTAATTTTGAAGACGCGAAAATACATTTTCTATCTAGCGTGCTGAATTTTTAAAACTTTAGTGGCGTAGTTTCAAGTGTGAGTTCTTTTCGTAGATAGCCGCTATATGAATACGTTAAGCAGTTTCTCGTAAAAAATAATACGCGCGACACTCTGCAACATCGTCCATGAGCCAGGCGAGGACCTACATAAATGAAACATGAGGTTCACTCAGGTTGAAGGCGAGCGCTAATAAGGGAATTTTCGAAATTTTATCTCTAAGGGGATGGAAAGGGGTGAAATGTATTTTCGTAGAGACGTCGCTAGAGCTCGAATCCGACGGCCTATAATCGTGTTTTTTTTTTTTTTTTTTTTTTTTTACTTTAATAGGACAAGCACAAAAATGCGTATTGGCCAATATAAGGATTTTTTGAAATTCAACATTTAAGGGGGTGAAAAGACCTCAAATGTGTTTCCGATTAACTAATGATGTACATCGAATCCTTCGGGATAAAGAGTTGGTACTCACTTCAAAATGTTGCTTACGTAAATACCCAAAAATTTGTTTTAGGATTTTTTTTTAAATTCTACCCCCAAGCAGTAAAAGGGGGCAAAATGTGTTTTTAAGAATCGTCTACTGTATATCGCTGGAACGTAATTGACTATCGTGATTTTTACTCCAAATTGTTACGTATACAAATGTCTATGACAGGACTCCAAGACGTTTCGAAATTCTTTAATTAAGGGGTGGAAATACGTGAAGTTAGTTTTTGATTATTTCTACATATCTATCGAACCAATCGAGATATCGAAGTGTTCTTTGCTTTAGATTTATGCTTTTGTAAATACCCCAAATACCATTAAAATATATTTTCCGAATTCGTCACCAAAAAGGTAAAATAAAAAGTAAAATGTGTTTTCGATTCACAATCTATATATTGATATCCTATTGATTTTTATATAGCGACGTGATTTTTGTTTAAAATTGAAGCTCACTTAAATACCTGAAAAGCAATTTAATGAATTTTCGAAATTACCTATTTAAGGAGGATAAAAATAGACGAAAAGTGATGAAATGTGTTTTAATTAATCGTCGCTATACCTTGAACCCAACGGGCTATTGCCGTGTTTTTCACGTCCAAGAGACACCCGTTAAGTAGTCTAAAATGTGATTCAAGTTTTTTTTTAATTCAATCTCTTAGGTGGTGAAAAGACCCGGAGTGTGTTTTAGATCAATCTTCGATAAATATCGAACCCAGATATTCAGTTTATTTATACTTCGGGATGATGATTAGGTTTAAGTAAGTGGTTGGTTTTAAGGATTTTTCGAAATTCGAACTCTCAGTACTGTGCAGTGCTCATATGTGTTTGTAAAATTAATGATCGATTTTGATTCGACCTAACATGCTACCGTCGTGATTTGCACTTATATACAAATGTCTAAGATGTGAAATAAAAATATATCGAATTTGACACCCAAAAGGGTGAAAATACACAAAATTTGTTTTCTATCAGCCCATAATATCTATGTAACCTCTAGAGAAAATGAAGTGTTGTTCGTGTCAAAGTGATGCTTACGTAAATATTAAAAAAAATTATTTAATATAACTTGATTATTAAGAATAAAACTAAGTTTGTAAAGTTTCAAGGCAGACGATCCGAAAAGCAAGTACGACCAGCGATAAATAACTTATAAAGGGGTTTTACTCTACAGTAAACTATCGCGACGTGGTGTTGTACAACCTCTATGAGCCCAGGACATGAATATTTTATTTTTTAATTCAAATTTATTTTCATGAATCATTTCAACGCTACGTGACGAAGTTATTTGTTACTCCGGTCTAAATTCCGGGAGGTCCTGGGCTCGGATTCCGTTAAAAGCTGCGTACAAACGTTCAATTCTGACATATAAAAACTGCAAGGCAGATCTAATTAGTGCAATTTGCATGTATTCGTTTAAAAGGTGTAAAATGAATTTTGCCGATCACTTTCCACTTAGTTTCTCGACAACATCAGCTCACATATATCACTTTACTAATCTTAAGGTTGTGGTACCAAATGCGTTTCCGCGAAACCTTTTCCCGCCAAAACTTTCTAATGGCATTAAACTTCATGTAAATATTTTGAAAACATGTAATTAAAGGCACCGTCACGAATGGGTAAATCAGACGTTTTTCATTCGATTAACCTCTTACATTTAAGATTCTATAACAACCCCACAACGTCAACTTCGCAGTGCTATAAATAAGGTCCAGGTGAAGTCGCTGTTAGTGGCAGGGACAAACTTAAGGCTGCTTTTCGAGTGAACAACTATAGCTACTTATCCTGCTGCATAGTTAGCTCAACTAGCAGCTTGGATATTCTAACACTTGATGACTGAAGTACCAATCTTGTGTACGAAGAGGTTTTTCAATTAAAGTAAATATTATCAGTTACGAATAATACTCACGAGAAATGTAAGTTATTTGTTTAATATAAGATTTTATATTACATTTAAATGGAACCATATTACAAGATTTCGCTGAAATAAAAAAAAACTAATTACTAATTAACAATGATACGACTTTCGTATTTGGTTTAAAATAAAAAATTTGTACTGTCGTAGGTACATTATTCGTTGAGAAATGAGAATAGAGACATCATCCTGAAATTGTGGTAAATTACAAACTCGAGACGCTCCTAGTATCAGCTGACTGGCGAGATAATAACACTGCTAAGAGTATTAAGAAGGTGATGTGTATTCGCTAGTTGCTCATCAGTAGGGCCCGGTAGTTTTCGCGAAAAAAATTTTTGCAGCACTTTGTTTCAGTGCCTTACGTGTGCACCTGCATCTCAGCTTTGTGGCCAGTGATTGGATGCCGTAATATACAACGTCTGGAGGTTAAATCCGCATATCACAGACGTGATATGACGCAGTTATTCGTATACTGATTGGAATAGTCAAATTAATAACGACTCCGCACAAAAACGCTCTGCCAATAGCCATGAAGTTGAGCTGCAGGTGTACACGTAAGGCACTGAAACAAAGTGGGGCAAAAATCTTTTCGCGAAAACTACAGGGCCCTACTCATCAGCATCCAGCGCTCAGCCAGCTGTTGAGCAGCGGCCAGCTCAACCACGACGTAAGAGCGGCGAGGCTGACGCAACCAGTTAGTTACTCAGCTGAGTGTGATTAGCGGCAAGCTACGTAGCCTGCCGAGCAAGTGGCCCGAACTGAGTGATAAACACTTGTCTGGAGATGTCTCAGTAGGCTTCATGGCCGTGTGTCTCAACCACGGCCTAGAAGAAAAGGTCTGGCAGCTTATTCTGTAACTTTTCAGTTTCTCTAGCGGTCTCTATACGATGACAGCTACTGCATAACTATCAATACGACGAGAGTTCGTATTCTGTAACTGAAAATGGCGCCGTGACTGTCTTTCAAAGTCTTCCGACTCTCCGTATATAAATATAGTGTTATAGGGAGTACGTTACGAGACAAAGTTCATGATAATGACCGTCGTATTTGATTTGTGTTCTGCGACCATCGTAGTTTGGAGAAAATCAAATCCGATTGAAATGTTGCTTGGAAGAAGACAGAAATACACCCCTACCTTTTTTAAATAGTGTAATACGTTTTGTAAATATATGTCTGCGTATATTAACTTTGACTGCAAACGCAAACGACAAATTCAATACAACACGCGTGCTGCTTCTCGGCCGGAGATACTAACATAGTAACAGTTCTGAAATCTCTTGCAGGCGCAGCACACTATCTTTCTACAAGAGACGAGTTGATGTTAAAACTTTTAAAATCGGTATTGTAAAGAGGAACAAATATGATTTACATTATTTAGAACTAAATTTAAGTAATTAGTAGTTCACAACACGCTGTGAAATATGAGAAAATATTATCTAGTAAGATTTATGAAGGTTTTAAGAGTACATGCTACAGAATTGCCAAGTATGAGAGTTTGGTAAAGAGATGTGTTAGAGAATACGACATAAAACAGTCACAGGGTACGATCTTTACCAGAGGTGGAGTTAGAGAATAGACCCCTGGACACTATGAAATCTTGGATCCGCTTGTTGACTATTAGTTGGGGCCGCGGCTAACGCAGTGTCTCCCACCGAGGCGGTCCGGGTTCGATTCCCTGTGGGGTCCGTCCGCGTCCCATGTGGGAAGCGTACCGCTAGTCAACCGGGTTTTCTAGGGGATATCCCGTTTTCTCCGCACCTTCATCACGTCGCTGCTCCATACTCACATAATGTCACCTCTCACCAGCGCATATGACTTAGACGTTTTTTAAGTGTCGACGAAAATATTCTCACTTAACTACTAGTTGACGATATTGCTGCTGACGCACTGATTTTTTTAAGTGGCCGCTGTTTAGAATGGTGAAAATAGGGCGTTGTTGATGTTCACTAATTTGGAAGTCATTTTATAGTGGCCTTCGTTGCAGAAAAGTCTAAATTAAATTAATGAGTCCACGATTATTTGTAAACACCAAGGAAAAAATATACAAAATAGTAAGTTTTTGTAACACCTTGTTCGTGTTTGATCAAAAACTTTTCTATATTTTCCTATGTCGACATTCACATCCTACCGCCCGACAATCAGCGCGCCAGCGGCAATAGCATCAACTTATCAGCCAACAACTGAGTCAAACAATATACGTTGGCAAATAGGCCAGTGTCCAGACCTGTACTTTTCCGGCTGTGGTCTCAACAAATACATTATATACCAATACCGGACAGCTTCAGCGCTTTGGCGAGAATTCATATTGTATTATCACGTCAAACCATCAGAGAACAGCACCTTATGTTTAATTGATTTAAGATGTACGTTGCCAACATAAAAATTCTGAAAAAAAAATTCTCTATGGAGAACATATTTTCGTTGCGTGGAGAAAATAAAAATCAGCAGTACGATAAATACGTAAAAATTAAATAAAACGCGTTGAAGTAATAAAATACAATAGTTATATAAAAATAATATCAAAATATGTGTTAGTTTCACATCATACCGCTAGGTTATTTTTCACAAGCTTACTCTTAGTATTTGCATAGAGCTGTCCGGTATTAGTCTCTAGCACGGTCGTAGAAGTGCAGGTCTGGACACTAGCCTATCTAACAATGCTATTGAGTTGACCCCGTTATGACTGAAAGCGCCACTAGCAATGAAGTGTTGTTTTAACATTGCAATATAGCGTCGTACTAGCAGTTCTCCTAGCAGCTCCGACACGAACTTGCTCCTTGTAGATCCATTTACGCAATGTTAAAACAACACCAGAGAGCCAGTGGCGCCAATCAGTCATACGAGGGTCAATTTTCAACTCCAGTGTCCAGACCTGTTCCTCTATGGCCGTGGTCTCTAGGGTATTTTATCTCAACTCACACTTGTGGTGAAGACTGCCATCTTAGTTGGTTTACAACTGCTGTTAATATAGTTTACATTTAAACATAATAAAAGACGAAAATGTAACTGATTAACCAGTGAAAACAGCGTATTTGTAAATGTAAATTAATAATAACGATTTGACACCTCTTTCTCTTTTTATTATTTGTGTGCGTCACTGCAACAATTATAAATGAAATAAACCGAGCAATTCACATAATACAACATATCCTGTTGGTTTATTACATCTGTTTATTACGTTAATTGCACATGTTTATTACGTCAGTTCGAGTGGTACCAGCAGTCAGTCCCATTTGAAGAGAACCGGTTCCCACAACTTTCTTCTGAAATACGTTTTTCTCTCAGTGCTCACAGTTATAAAAACTATTTATGTAACGTTGGTAACAGTTAAGAGTTAGTGGACCGGGCGCGTGAGACGTACGGAAAGAATGTTTCCTTGTGTAACTATTAAAATGTTTCCAATGCGTTTATCTACTAAAAGAATACACCTTTCAATCTATGTCCCTGTGGTTTTAAAATGCTGTCCACTAGTTAAAAATATAATTACCAAGCTCCTTAAAAGTATTCGAGAAGATATTAACCGTAATAGTAAAACAAAAGCATAGAAACCTGCATTGGACTTTACCAAATAATTTCTACCAGTAAAACACCAGGGTCATCGCTTGAAGTCTCGTTGAAAAACTGTTTATACGAAAACACTGCTCGCTAGTTTAGAACTCCACGCCTAGAGGCGATGAGGTGTTTGACGGGCGTGCTATATTCGACTTACAGCCTTCCCCGTTTCCGTGCTTAAAAAAAAAAAAAAAAAAAAAAAACTTCACTTTAGAGACTCAGAAGTGACAAGAGTTATAATAAGGGCGACCTTGAAGCGAGCATGAAATGCCTCATTCACACTAATCAATTTTTACCTTGGGACTTACAACGATGACCATTTAATTTTACGGATGGAAAGTCTGTAGCAAAGTTCAGCGCATGTTTGTATCCGAGTTTCACGTACATCCTGTTGGCACATTTTGAGGTTCGGCAGTCTGAAAGGGCCGTTTATAAGTACCTTGGAGGGCATCGAAACAGTGTTTTATGAGAGTCTAAACTATGACATTCGGTCCTTGTCTGACGTGTTGTTTCCTTTTTGTAATTTTGCCCAATGGGCACATGTGGAGTAGTTTCGTAAAAAGGGTATTTACAAACACGTTGCAATGCATTTGAAGTGCGTGTTATGTGGCGACATTAAGGCGACAGTTTGCAACACTTTCTACATTTTTTTTCAAACAGAACTGTGATTGTATACATATGGAAAAAAAATTTAAAAATGTGCGTGATGTCACTGTCAAATAACTTCACGCCCCAATACAAAAATTATGTTGGGAGCCCTCCGGAAAAAAAAAACTTTTCCGAACTACCGTACCTAAAAATGTACTAACCAGATGAACGTAAAACTCAGCTTAAAAATTTCATTATCTTTGCTAAGATCAATGTCCGGTGCCCTGCGGAAAAAAAATTGAAGCAGAGTGTAAAGTGTGTGTTATATACTAGACACGCAAATTTGGATCTCGTTTAGCAGCTAACTCCGAAATTTCGTAGGCCTACGTTTGATGCAGGTACAAGAAGCAAGCTGCTAAACTAGAGAGTCACTCTTGAGAAAAAAAATTAATGAAATTAACTAAAACGATACGTAGGATTGATTATTATTATAATTATTGTTATTAATTTTTCTACGCTGTTTTTCAAGAACGTGAGAAACTTAATTGACGTTTTTAGTGTTAAGTATTTGTTCTACAAACTTTTAATCAAGCTGCGCTTTTTTTAAGACAACAGCAATAATGCTAACTATTTAAACGCTTGACAAGCAACGTTTAATACATTACAGTATAGGTTCGTTAATAGTGATGTAGGTTCAATCCCACGGGGAGTAACATTTCATGATTTCATGAGACTGTGAGGGCCGCGGTGGCAGAATAGTCAGACTATTTGCTCCCCATCAAGGCGATCCGGGTTCGGTTCCCGGCGGGGTTGGCCCCCGGATTTTCGCATGTGGGAGTCGTGCCGGATGATGTCGCTGGTTGGCGGGCTTTCTCGGGGGTCTCCCACTTCCCACGCCGCCCAATACCTTGCCGCCCCTCACTAGTGCCAAAGATGTCGACTAAAATGTCTCACCACACCCACTTCTTTCACGCAGAAACGGAGCAACAGCTCGACATACTTTTTTCATAGAGAGAGTTTATAGGGCCGGAGAGTGTCTCAGACTACTTTTATCCCGTAAAAACACACTGTTTAGGAAAGTGAGGGCAAAAAGGAGTAGAAAGGCAGTGCGGGGTACCGTAAAACGAGGTGAATAGGAGCAAAAGATTTGGAACTAAATTATCAGTGCAATATTTGCTTTAGAAACTTTTTTTGCATAGGAAAATTAATGCTGTTGACAGATAGTTTGATTGGAACGTAACTATTAAAAATAAATGTTAATGGCAAGAAATTTGTTTCAAATTTTGAGCCAATTCACCCCACAGTGATCTATTCACCTCGTTTTACGGTACCCAAAAAAAAGTTAGTGAAAACAAACTTTGTTGAGCTGTTGTAAGTTCGGCCGCAAAGGTTTATACAAAAAAAATCAATTTTTTAGGGGAGAGGGCGCCAATAGAGACTGAACGGGGTAATTAAAATTTATGATAGCTTTGGTTAAGTTGTGCTTGCGCCCGCAAAGCTTTCTGTCAGAAATATATCTTGCTTT
>PNEQ01048305.1:0-32951 GCA_003012365.1 Medauroidea extradentata | reverse complement strand
GGTCCCGTGTGAGGCTTGGCTTCTTGCCAAGTGTAGAAGGGGAGGGGGAGGGATGTAGGAAGCGTGCAGAGGTGGCAGTGGGTTGACCAGAGATGTCTGTGACATCACTGGACATGACACTGGGAGGATGACATCCAGGGAGGTGAGTCGGTGTGTTAGTTACTCAATGGCGGTCCCGTGTGAGGCTTGGCTCTTACCATGGGGCAGGAGAGGTGGATGGATGTAGGAAGACGTGCAGAGGTGGCAGTGGGTTGACCAGAGATGTCTGCGACATCACTGGGTATGGCACTGGGAGGATGACATCCAGGGAGGTGAGTCGGTGTGTTAGTTACTCAATGGCGGTCCCGTGTGAGGCTTGGCTTCTTGCCAAGAGAGAAGGGGAGGGGGAGGGATGTAGGAAGCGTGCAGAGGAGACCGACCATCTATTTAAATACACTCGCCCGCTGCCGGATATTTATGCACGCGGGCGCTTCTCTGGCCACGTGCTGGAGCAGTGGCCAACCCTCCCCTCCCCTCTCTCTGTCGCGCGTGACGTTAACTGGGCTATAGTCACGTGCCTGGCCGACAAGGGTGACCCAAGCACGCGCTCAGCCTGCAGCATCGTCCTTACTAATCAAGCCCAGGTTTGCCTGAGTCGGCTCTTATCTCTGCAGCTCTTTACCAACATGTAGTAATAAAGGTGATTATGTACTTGCATGTATTTACCCTAATTTTAATCTCATGTTCAGATTATTTAGTACCATACGGTGATAAAGAAAACTCCTGCTCTGGTCTAAACATGTTTGCATGCCTGTTCCAACGAAAATACCAGTTATGTAGCTAGGATTTAATTTCGCAGTAGACTAGGTCGAGCTCGATGTACCTGAAAATCATGGCTGTGCTGCTGACTTATCAATATTTTCAAAAATGCTGTACTCGTTGAAAACAGGTTTGTGTTTACAATTACTGTGTCTTAAAGGGTCGTGGGCTGTTCGACATGCATGTTGTCACGTTGCCTCTAGCTCAGCTCCAGTTTGCTTCATCGCAACTATGCTGTCTTTATTTCTTTACTCTAGTAAAGATTCCATGTGTTGCCATTGTGGATTAATTACATAAAACATCATTAGTTTTTTTGCTCATAAACCTTTATACATTGGGTTATAGTGCATGGCTTGGTTTCTTAATAAATCATTTCAATAAAGATTGTGAATAAAGTGGATTCAAAAAAATATTTAAGCAATCCTACATGACTTGTACATGAAATGTACATTAAATTATTGCACTTTATCCCCATTTTAAGTATCCACCAAACCATATCGTTGTCAGATGTACAAAAATAAAACAGAAGTTAAAGCAATAAAAATGTCAGTAACCCAAGGTGATGGATGGGCAACAATAATTTTGAGTGCTGTTTGTGTAATATTAGAGTGTGCTTCTAGTTACTACTGAAAGTGTTTCATATCGCACCTGCAATATCCTTGAAGTTTGTGAATTAAGTTAATTATAATTCTAGTTCTTCACTGTTGTGATTACATGTTGGCTGCAAAGATATTTGTATACTTGACCCTCGTGTTTGTCCACTAGCCAGCACCACCCCAGCCTTGGTAGTGAGGGACATGTTTGTTTCCTCGCAGGCTGACACGAAGTGAAGTAGTTATTAACTCCTTCTTGGATCAATTCACTGAATAATTATTTCTGATATATGATGGGCCTTTTAAAATTGCCGAACATTCCCATCTGTTGCAAGTTGTCGCTCGTCACCAGACACGTAGCTCGCATGGTCGGCTTGCTGGCGTGTTTGGCCGAGCACCACAAGAGAGAGAGAGAGAGAGATAGGCGACTATATTTACGACGTGCGATACGCCGCCAAACTTCTCCGCCTAATAGACTACAGCCAGCGCTGCTTACGAGCCACTGATCAATGGTCCGCGTAGCTTCCTCCTGCTCCACCTCGTCTTCCTGCCATCTGTCGTGAAGTTATTCGCCTTGTAGGCAAGTCACGCTCATCTCTTCCTCGCCATATTATATTCTGACCAGATTGTATGTGGACGTCCACGACGAGCCATCAGGGGTTTGTTCTTGCTTGTCGCAGTACGAGTACAGATCAAGGACAATATGCAGTGGTGCACCCAGCGAAGAAGAGGATTCACTCGCGTCGATCTAATATCACCACCGCGACTTGAACCCCGAACTTGCGGTTCGTCAGACAACCGTCCAACGTCCATTGAGGTCAGCGACAACATGTATGGAGAAGTATTCGCCCACGGACGTACTGAGTTTTGTTTGTGTCTCATAAATGTTAACATGTTATTGAGTAGGAAGTAAGCCTTCACCAATACCACGAATGTAGCTACGATAGTGACTTGTTCGTAATTATCAGAAGCTAAGATGAAGGTCGTGAAGTAGCTAGTAACTCGTGACAAACATCCGCGCACTCTGGCAAACTGTGCTCTGGCCTAGTCTGCTTCTTGTGTACAGTTATACACTATCGTAATTATCCCGCTCGCTCTTCACATTTTATTTAGTAAACGAATTGTACAGAATGGTTTGTGTAGTGCAGTGGCGTAGCCAGGATTTGTGTTGGGAGGTGGGGTGTTTCAAATGGGAAATTTTATAATGGAACATCGATCCCCACAGTCAGAGCGGGGGGATCCTTCCCCGAGAAAATTTGGTTTTCAAGGTGCAAAATGGTGCTATTTAAGCAGTTTTACTATCAAAAAATATAATATACCAGTGGTAGTAATATTAAGTTTTTTTTAAAGATGAAAAATGCTTGAAGAATATTACTCATGGTTGCTCGGAATATTCCCTAACAGATTTACTTGTTTACTAGTATTAATATAGATGAAATGTGATACATACATACGAAGTTTATTTATAAATTCTAAATTGCATGCTTTAACTTTTTGTCCGTCATATTTTTGGGGGGGGGGGGGTTGAACCTAGAACCCCCTCCCCCCTGGTCTTCGCCCTTGGCGTAGTGTAGTGTGGTAGAAACAATAGTCAGTACTCGCTTTAGAACTGGGTCTAGGGTAAGGGGTAGGAAAGTGATTTCCTCAACTCCGTCGGTGCGAGGAATGAGGAACTAGGGTTGTGGTGGTAGTGGGATGAGAGCTTCTGTGCTCTCTGGAGTCCCCTCCCCACCAACCCCCACAACTAGTTCACCAGGACCAGGTTGCAGTGGCAGGAAGGCGGTCCAAATATCCCAGATCCTCCTTTCTTTATCTCTGCCCCACAGCTCTCTCTCTCTCTATCTCTCTCTCTGTCTGTACTGGAGGAAACGGCATCCTCCCCCCTCGCCATTTCTTCTCCCCGGCAGGGCAGGATAAACAATGCGGAGTGGAGCAGCCAAGTTCTGCGAGAGAGAAATAAATCGCTAGAATGGAAGAGAGCTGATGGGACGAGGAGGAAGGTATGCGCAGGTAGTGGACTCCGCATAGCTTTCCTCTCTCTCCTCAATGGGCGCGCAAATATTTATACTCGACAGCTTGTAGCAGTAGAAGACTGGCGGCAGCTAGTTCTCAAACATTACGAAAGACGAGCACTTCACTTCTGCGTCACAATACCGCGATAGTCCACCGGTTAAGTTGTTTCCATTTACAATGTGGCTCCACTTATCAGTAAATTAAGTATATGTAGTCCCAACTATTATTACAGGCTGATAAAAGCGATTACGAAAAGTAACCCACTAGAGTTATCCAGGTTTACTCGGCGACACTACCTGCACACTGGATCACCAGAGGTCTGCCAGGTTGTGATCACATGCAGGCTGTTAGCACGGTTCAGTTTTCAATGCTTGCCAACTTCACTCCGATCACTTTTTCAACGTCTTAAGATAACCTCGTGACTTGTTGAAACGCCTGACGAGGTATCCCAGCACATGCACGAGAAGTCATACTCATGTTTATAAGGAATGCTGGTTACAGAATTGTTTGACTGAATGATTTATTTGTTATTCGTATTCATAGGTATTAAAATGGCTGTTGTTGAAAATAAGTTTTTAAATCGCAATCTATTTCGAATCACTTATTGCCCGGTGACAGAGAAAAAAAATATTTACATTAAAAACAAAGATCTGCAGAAGTGTCGAGTCGGGTTGTTACCAAACAATCTCAACCTTTTCAGTAGGCCTACACTTGAAGCACAGAATATTTACTCAAACTTTTGTACTAAAACTTTGCAATTGAAAGTAGTTTAATTGTATTAGTTAAAATCATTATACATATAAAATTAGATTAACATACCTCTTGCTATATTACATTTATTTATTTGAATGTAATTTTTTTGTGCATATACGTACGGGGGTACAAATTATATTTTGTAACCCACTTTCAAGTTGGGGGGGAGGGGCATCCCCTGTTTCTACGCCACTGATTGAGAGCATTGTACGCAACGATGGTATGCCGTTGGCCGTGCCAAGAAAAACACTAGTTTCTTTAAGTAGCTCTTATTGTATATGCAAGTATCCATATAGAATTATCGCGTATTATGACGGAACATACGAACGTTATTTACGCACCAATAGGATATATTGAATATCAAGATATCATAGAATAATATTTTGTCAATGTTAGTTTAATTGCTTGCAATACGTATGTTGAGAACTATTCACGTTTACGCAGTTGGAATATTGGAATTTAAATGTTTGACATTTCACTCGTTCGTTGTGTAACGTCATACAGTATAGTTGACAGTAATACTCAGCAAGTTACGCGTTCATACATTACAGCTGGCAGTTGTCAAATACGGGATTGCATACAGTAACGTACGAAACAGCAACATGAAACGTTATAGTAACCTTGCACTTCATATATGCTTGCGCTACGTAATATGTGCTAATAATCAATACTTTAATCACTTGTCAGTCAGAACTGTCTAGTCAGGTATTACCTACAGAACAAGAAAATATGAGGAAATCGGATCTTTGCATAATGTTCTGCTGACAACTACGCTATGACAACGTTTATTTTGCGCGATACGTGGTTGCTTAGTGAGCTTTGATGGGTTAACAATCGATGTTCGGACCCATGGACGGAACCAATTGTACAGTCGTTTCGCGCGGGAGAGCGAGAACAGTTTCTGTCAAACGGGCGAAAGTGATCGTTTGCGACTACCTGGACCAACAACTCACAACATTATTATGTAATCAGGGTCAAGTTCATCGCTTGGTGTGAGATATTTAGTATCTGGAATACTTTGTATTATGGTTATTTCTGAAGGTTTTTATTGTAAAGAATCAGTACAGTGATGGTGTTACACATTTTGTTCGTGCTGAACAGATGTGAAGATAGGTCACAATGGATCAGCAGTGGACTGTCAAATAGGGATAGAAGTACCCCGATAAAACCCACTGTGTCACACCAATGTTCGGCGAGTGTTTTATATGTAAATATGTGAGCAAGTAGTCAGACCATAACGTCATCGCGAATGCCAATTAAATATTACCGTACTGTTAAAATATGCATTTGTTTCAGCTGGCAGTATGAGAATGAGAATACACGTGCATTTTGATACAATATAGGTAACGGTTATTATCTGGTTATTGAAAAATTTGTGCACTTTCGTAACTTCATTACTGTGTTTTACAGTTATGTTTATCTTCATATTTGAATAATATAAATGGACATGTGTCACTTTTGCATTTACTAAATGATTTGTGCGCCGCACTAGTTCAGCCAATATACAGTGCCTGGTCGCTGGAGGAAGGTGTGAACGGGCTATGCTCCAATCCTACAACACAACCTGTGCCCAGCGCAGTTACGAGCACCACTGTTCCTTGTTCTGCTGGTTGCCTAGATGCCAGGCTCCCGCTTGCACACAGCCGAGGATTGCCGAGGTGGACTTTGATTATTTCAGTGCCCCACTTTTTGTGTCCACGACTGTACCTAAACGCCGCACACAAGATCCCAACATCTGAGGTGTTTCAAGAATGTTAGTTGACGCTTCAACAGACACCTTCATGTTGGTCGACTTAGCACGCTAGTTGCGTTTTACTGTCTGTCATTGTCAAATAAACTATGTGAAGAAGTAGTACAACGTCTGGTATCGGAGGATTTGAGTTGTGCGCCCATGTAGGTGTCGCACATATTCAATGTGCTCCCCCCTTCCACAGTAATCCTGGTTTCCACTGAGGCATTCCTTCTGCCGCCTGCTCTCATGGCGTTGGCTTCTCTGAGCGTGTTCCTTCGGTTCTGACTTCCTCACTTGTTATCAAAACTCAGTCAAGTGTGTGCGAGAAGAGAGAGAGAGAGAGACCAAGAGTATTGGAAGTAGGGTGGGGAAGTAAGACCTTACGTTCTTTTTTCTCTTCTTCTGTTTATTTTATCCCGCATTCCGCTTCAGTTTCTTCGCTGTTCTTCATTCTTTTCTATCCTTTTTTTTTTTTTTTGCGACGCCAAGAATGGATTTTCCACTTGTCTTCATGTTTCGCGCTCCACGGCGACGTCACACACATATATACACACACACACACATGGATCCCAAGTGTCAGTTGGCTGCTGAACTTGACAAGCTTACAGCTGACTGGTCGCTCAGCTCCACTGTACCGCCAGCTTGTTGGGGAGGGGGGGGGGGGTATGTGTGCTCTGAAACTTGACTTCTCTTACCACGGCCGTTGATAGTTTGGGAGAGGAGAACACATTCCCCTTAGTCATTTTCATTTTATGTTCAATATTTTGGCAGCTGAATTGTATTTCTACTAGTGGTCAAATTGACTTACATTATAAAAAATGCTAAGCCTGTGGGAAAACACTGCATGCACCTAGCGGACAATTGTTGAACTGATATGAGGCGGGAAATTCGAAAGGGGCATGTAGGGGAGGTGTGAGAAACCACTGCGCACTGCAGTCTGTCATTTAAAATATAGGTTTGGCCAATCAAATGACAGCAAGCCGCTCTTCATGTGAAGAGAGAAGTTACAAGTCTCGTAGGCGTCTACCTTATCATAACTTTTGCTTTGTAGATTTTCTATCATTCTCTGAAGTTACATTTGTGTGTATGCTCTACTTCATCTAATCGTGGCGTGTATCCGATACTTCTCAATTATCCAGGAAATAATAAATGGTGTCGTTCTGTGCTACATTCACAGTGACATTTTAAAATAGGTTGACAGAAAACTTGTGCCAGTGTCTGAATCAAGAACAGTGATGTTCGGACTAGTTTTGTCGAAGCTTAGTTAGTTGTTTTATTTCATCATCTGTTGCAAAATTAATTTTGTATATGTGTAATTTCTTAGTTTATGGTCTATGTATTAATAACCACAAATATTTTGTGTTAATTTGATACGTTAGGAATTATGAAATGATTTGATGTAGTAGAAAATATCGAATTTGTATAATTTTTTTTTCATTTGATGTCAATACGTGGCTGAAGTATTTACATTAGAACATACGTGGAACTACATTTGATAGTTTTTTTAAACCATTCACAAAGTGAAGCAATCATTGTTAATGTTCAACTCTATAGGTCGCATAGTAACGTGCAGTGAGTTTCTTCAGAAGTTGATGTCAAGTGTTGAGATTTTCATTCATAAAGTATGTATAGAGCACTTTACAGTTCGCTTTATGGTCTCATGTGTAGTGTAGTTTCAGTGTAAGTGGTTGTTCGCAGTGTTCAGCCGTCCTGACGAGCCACACCTCCCTACCTGACCTTGAAATACGTTGCAGCTTGTTGCGAGTGTGCCTTTTGTGACGAAGTTACTTAACAATCAATACATTAGTTTACCTACGAAAATATCGTACAGTTTCATACTTTGTCGCCGTTAAGTTTAACAATTCAGCATGCTTGTTATTGAAATGGCGAGAATATTATTGGGGAACTGAAGGGCATTGTTATTCAGGTCAGTTTTCTAACTGTGACTTTTTTTTTATATTTCATGTTTCATTATATATTATTTAAGGGATGTGTCATACGCTATGTATTTTATTTCAAAGGTTGAGATACCTTACGCGTTTAATTTATTAGCACAATGTGAGTTTGTATAATGAGTATTTTTATTTTTAGAAATAAATTAATTTAATTTAATGTTTCTTACGGCGACTAAAAAAAAAAAAAAAAAAAAAAACGAAACCATTATAATGTAAGTAGTTGAGTTTTATGGAAATTAAGGAGATTGAGACTTGTCTTGAGGTACATGGAATCAAATTTCAAGTGGTTTTCCTGTGGATGGAAATAACTATAATGTAATTTAGTCACACGTGTAGGCGGTTCAGGGTAAAATGAGCAATCAATCAAAGAAGCCTTGTTAAATGTCTATTTTCAGTCAATTTGTACCTTTCCTCGCCGCGCGTAACTGCAAACACACATCACTTGATGTTTGGCGTGGAAGATAGTTCATGCAGCCGGTGGGAACATGTATAGTCTGATGGAGGAAAAGTTTATTTTTATAAAATACAGTTATATCGATTTCAGTTTATTTAATTTCTGTATTGTTATATTTAAATAGGAAAACACACGGAACTATATGTGTAATTGCGCTGCCAACCTTACAAGCAATAAGGCAACTATAGTTAATGTTGTATTATATGCAGTGACGGCCAGTGATATTTTTCAAAGGTGAAAGTTTTACTGCTCTCTTTATCCGGAACGGCTTGTACCATAGTTTCACTCTAGACTACTACTGATATGCCATATTAGTAATACAAGTACATAAAGTCATCAAGCAAAGCTTGTATTTAAATTCTGTCCCTCGTTGATTATATGTCTTAAACCAGTCTTGTTGTCATGACGCGGCTAACTACAGTGTCCACTGTGCAATGTTTCTGTTGTCCTGCCATCAATGTTGTAGAAGATATGTTGAGAGTGAAGTGTTGGTGTGTTGCAGAGAGCCTAAGAGAATACTTCAGCAAATATGGGGAGATCACAGAGGTGATGGTGATGAAGGATCCAACCACGAGGCGGTCAAGGTGAGTCTACTACATACGACCTTCTTGCTCCACTCCCAAACATTCTACATGCACCTTCTTACACTTGCCTACCTACTTTACTCTCTCTCATACTTCAAGTGTATCCACCATGCTACACTCTCCTGCATATATCACTCTGTACTCTCCCTCATTCTCTTTCATGTTGTTCTCTCCACTCTCTGCCATGCTCGGCTCGGCTTCTCCTCTACACCAACTGTAGCTTCAGCAACTGTGCCACTGTCGTCAGTTTACGTTCATATAACCTACAGTTTGATGCACTCTCAGTGCCACAGCAAGCCCGAGCTGTAACCTTGCATAACTTACATGTGCTCGTGGCTACTCATAAATAACGAATGTGTAGCTGCTCATTGATGTTTAATAAATTATAGGTTAAGCCATAGTTGGGTAATACGCCATTCAATGATCTGAGGAAGCCCAAGTACTTGCATTGGTTAGAGTACCTGCAATGCAGAATACCTTGATCTGACATACGCACGTACCAACAACATGCATACCCGCCTACTCGCATTTGTTACAATATTCCTCTCACTATGCTACGTCCTTAGTCCGTACTCATTTGTCTACTGATGATGTATTTGTTAGTTTGTAAGAGTTCTTACAATACACATATGAAGTAAACGACGGTAGTGCTATATTTTCTCTATCGCACGGTGTCTTGTCAAATTACCAGTAAGTTTTATATTGGTAAAATATAAGTTTTATTTTAAAATATGTATTCTTTACTTGCATATATTACAAAGACAGCGCATTACTACCAACCTTAAGATATTTACTGTTCGGGTATACAGTTTACATTTCTCGTTCTGTTTTCTAGAACCCGTTCTATGGTATACACTGGCGTTGTTTACTGTTTGCATGCATATGTATGTATGTATGTGTGTATTTTGACATAGCTTATTATGTTACGGAATTCAAATTTCGGAATGTTGCATGACAACACCTAGTTTTAATTACAGCATAGTTTAGTATGAATGATGTAGACATCCATTGTAAAATATTTTCTTACATTAATTATTTCATTTTTATTTGAGTTTCACTGACAAAAAAAACCAGTTTCATTTCCGAACCCTCGTCTTTTGTCTGCGACGCCATCAAACATTCAAACGTTTAACTGCTGAAATTTTAATAGCGTTTTTTATCGGCTTTGCTATTTCAGTTATCGAGCGAAGTTCTCGGAAGCTGACTTGTAAGCGAATCTGCGACACGAAGCATTCGTTTGTTATTTTAATGCGTTTTCCATGTAACTGTTCAGAATTCAGTCGCTAGAGCAAAATGAACAAAACAGTCGGATAGTCGCATTTCGAATAACCACTGACCTTTACGGCTATTGATTGGTTCGTGCAATATTCTTAGTGATAGTAGCTCAGATCTGCTAGCCTTGCAACTACCCTGCCTCACTTTACATTGTCCTCCTGAAGTAGTGACACTGTGAGATTATGTAACTGTATGTTTCACATAACTTGAATGAATGTGCTCAACTGTGAGGGATCTTACTGAGCACGCCATACGTCATCTAACTTCAGTCAAAATGCATGACAACATACACTTTACGTACGAAGGAATGGACATTCATGCTTTTTTAAGAAACAAATCCTTAGTAGCAAATACAATCATTTTTCAGTTGGCCAATGTTGGCAGAAGCGGTCAACGTTCGCTAGTAGGATCGTCTACTATTGATGGAATGGTTGTTAAGCATGCCATGCCAGTAAATATGTTTGTAGTTATACTGAAGTAATTGTAATGTGGGCTACTTAGTTTAGAATGACTGATGTATTTCAGTATACGGTCCACAAGCAGATTATTAAACTAACCCACATAAGCATCTGAGTATAATAAGAATGCTTGTGGTACACTTGTGGTTAATGTGTGGGTGATTTCATTATGCATCATGTATGCCACATATGGCACGGGTGCTTTCCGAATGTTGACTGCCTGTGGGCTGCTTATCACGATCACATTTGCACAAGTGAGCCAGTTGATGTTTGCTATTTGGGATATGTCGGCTGACACTGTGTTATAAAACATGTGGACCACATAAACAGTATATAGGTGTCGTGATAAGTGTCAGAGCTGACTGAAGCCATGACGCACATGTGAGTGGTACGCTGATGTTCAAGTGCACTACACGAGGATCTTGCTACGACAGTTGTGTGTGCAAGGTTCGTGTGACTGTGCAGTGATGTATGCTAGCTGCGACTGAGAGGCTTTCTTTACTACCGCTGTCTTGTAGCTGTGCTGAAGCAAAACATTCTTTACTTTATACTTGTGTCGTATACAGTTCAAGATGCACATATTGCTACATATGACTCTCTCGTCACATACAAATATTTGTTCAGTAGTTTTTGCGTGAAATTTTTAATTCAATCTAAAAAGACTGGGACATAGTATATAGCCTATCCCACACCAGTGAAATTAGTAACATTGAAAATAGTTATATGTATGGCGTACATAATGATAACTCCATTATGATCTGTGGATTTTATTGTAAATTATTAAAGTTGTTGAAACTATGTATATATTTCTACCAATAAATAAATTCTATAATATTAACACGCGTATTATGATATCCATAATTAAGTAACGTTTTCCGGCACAAATTATTTAGTGTTTGCTTCAGTATAGCTTGTTTCCCCCAACAGTAGGCATTTTGAACATGTTATTTTGCGGAAAATATCCTGAAGGACGCAAATTTTTTTCTATGAAGGAATAACTATGAGATGTAATTTCTACAAGTTAGAGAGTGTTTGATGAAAGTAAATAAGTAATAATATGCTGGGAAGCAATAAGAATTTATCCGTGCTACCTTCTGTCGGTGACTGGGAATTTTTCAGTGGATGTACTTTATTAACGTGTTTGTTGCGACATGTCGCAGATAAAATATCAAGAGTTTTTTTTTTTTTTGTAAATTGCTGCAACCTCTGCATGTTCACTTCTTGTTATGGAAAACAGCTGACGAGACGAAAGTAGATCATCTTACGTGAACGACTACAGTAATAATAATACACCACGATGTGTAAAGTAATAAAAGTGAAGTGAACAGTAATAATGTGTGTGCTTTCGACGCACATAACATAAACCACTCTCTCTGCTCACCGAGTTATGAGAGAAACCGTAATTACAAGCTCATATCGACTACAGACTAGTGAGCGAGGGTAGAAGGGGGGGGGGTTGCTCGTAGCTTATATTGATGCAGCACTTACACAACAGGACGTAACGTCTCTGCTGAGACACGGATACTGACTTGTTTGTGTCCGTGCTCAGTGTAGTAACTGACACAGGAAGTACTTCCACTACTTCAGCATATGCAATATAAGTGCAGTGTTCATTTTATACTGATATAGGCTTGTTTGCTACTTGCACATGAGGCAGCAAGGATTGTCGCAACTCTCAAGTATGTGTACGACGCTGAACATTGTAAGAGCCTTGTTATTGGTGTATCTGTTACCTGCAACTGGAATAACAACGAAACTTTACACAAGTTGCCCCAATACTGGCGTGTACGAATTATAAGAATGCATTTGTTGTGTTTAAACTACGTAAATATAAGTGATTACTACGTAGCTTGTTAAATAAATCATGAAGATTAATTGTTAAATCTTAAAATTTGAACTCAGATGTTGGCAGTGCAGTATTCCGTGTCCATTTACTTTCTGTTTCTGTCTTTTATATACGTTTCGTAATAACAGTTGCTGAGGTTAAAGTGTTTCCATTCATATTCACTAGAAACTGTTCTTCACAAGACGTGATGTAAATTCGTATTGCACTTCGTTAATTTATTTTGCATTTATTAAATGTGTCCACTTAACATATTTCAACTATAAATGAAAACAGTAAAAACTGATGCCCGACATGTTGTCTTCCAACACGATACAATAAAACAAAATGGTGGAAGTAGTAACCTAAGGTTGGCAGTTAGGTAGATTCGACGACGGGTATCTTCATCAAAATTCGACTGAACTTCATTGTTAGTTTCTGACGCCTAGTTGTCTGTCTGTTCTCGCATGCCTATACTTCAGCAGGCACATAGATAGGTTTGGCGGTTGATGTCCTATTTGTTATGGACTGTTCACTGTAAAGAGATCAGTTCTTAAGAGGCTCGTCTGCCTTGTCGTTGAGCTGCGCTGTAGTCGATTACAAATATGCTTTTGTTCGTAAAACTATTATACGTGTTCACAACATGTCCAGTTACAAAATTAATCACATTTAAGGGAGAGAAAGTACTTAAAAATATAACGCGCATTAGAAATACTATTTCCGAACTCTTCAACGAGTCTAAAAAAAGGAAATTTTTCGCACAGCTATATCACAAGACGTAAGAAACTAATTGAAGGAGGTACAGTGAACTTTGGTACAGGGCAATATTAGAGTCAGCACTTAAATTGCCTCAGTTCCCGCGGTGCAACTGGAACATTGCACGCCAATAAGGGCGATGTGGCGTTAGGCGCGCACGTCATAGTAGCTCTCCTCACTCCATAGTTTATGTTCCTACAGCGGGCAATACAAGTCTATGCTGAAGGACGCTCTCAACTAGAGATCCCGGTTAGTGAATTAGCTGCATGTAAGAGCGATTTGGTTATTATAATTTCTCAAAGAATGATATACTTATGACAGTAAAACTTCGTTGAAGCAAAGACAAGCCGTTTCTCTGGTACTAAAGTAGAAGTTTTGTAGCTGGAATATCAATACAATTATAAATACAGTTGTGATTTCAAAGAAATATTGTAATATTGCGCAGTTTATTTATGTAGGCGGTTCGGGACAAACTGAACACTCATCAAAGCCATGCTAAAGTTCTATTTTCAGCCAATTCGTATGTATCCGTGTAACGGCTAGCAACGGGAAATATCTAACCTCTCTGGACACGTCACTTGATGTTTGCGCGGGTATGATATATTGTGCAGTCGGTATGAATCTATGCATCTTAAAAACAAAACTTATTTATTGTATAAAATACAATTATGTCGATTTAGGTTGATTTTGTTTGTGTATTGTTGTATTTAAGTAGGAAAGCACAAGGAACTATATTTAGGGACCCCTAATGTTCGCGAAAAGAATGTTGCCCCACTTTGTTTCAGTGACTTATGTGCACATCTACAGATCTGATTAATAATCAGTGATTGGACGTCTTAGCTGTGACGTGTCTTGGGGTTTCACTGGCAAATCACAGACTTGTGAATTTGTAGTAATGTTATTGTGATTGGCAAAGTCAAGTGAGAGACATTACTTCACAAAAATACGCTGCCAATAACCATAAAGTAGAAATGCAGATGTGCACATAAGACAATGAAACAAAGTGGGGCAAAATTCTTTTCGCGGAAATTAGGTGTCCTTAACTATATTGCATAGTTGCGCTACCAACCATGCAGGCAGTAAGGTAACTATAGTTAATGTTGAATTGTATGAAGTAAGGCTACTTATATTTTTCGACAGTTTAATTTTTAGTGCTCACTTTATTCCAAATGACCTATAACACATAATTTAACTATAGTAACCTAGATGTATCCTTTGTGAATACATACATGTATTAAAACCCGTTAGTAATTTTTTAGTTAGAAAACGGAATAAAAGCGAAGCGTGTAATAGCATTTTCTGTCTATTTTTCTCTTCAATACTCACAGATATTCCACTCCACCCTCTCAGACGAGAACACGCCCAGTTGCAGCTCGACTTGTACGTTCAACTGCCTATGTTCAAGTGTCTGCTATGCAGGCGCGTTCCTCAACAATCTGCTACACACTGGCATTCAGTTTTTATATTTTAGCACTTTGTTTATATCAATATTGTACCGTGACTGACAAACACCGTGCGTTCAATTAGTTACATTTAAAAGTTTAACGTAAGTTGCTGCGATAATATATAATTATTGGTTAATGCATGTTGGTTGGAAGTTCTTTCTTTACCATACATAGCTTATAGTTAGAGCGAGAGAGCTTCATTGAGATACAGTGTATTGTTTGCTAGTTCGTTGATTGCCTTCTACGTTATACTGAACCAATGAGAAGACTACAATGTGTATCACTGCGGAATATTTGTTATACGTCTGCTACAGGTAGTAAGGCGCAAGTATTAGTGCCCCTGGCTGAAGTTGAGGCGGCAACTTGCTGGGCTGTAATGGTCGGCGTGTAGCATACCTCGCAGGGGCTGAGCAAGCCAGACCTCGCACTCAGCTGGGATCAAGTGTGTGTCCCGCCTGGCGATGATTGAGTACAGGTTTAAACTGGAAGTTATTGTCGATGTGCGGTGTTTAGAAGAGCCTCGGAGGGGGAAGGAAGGGGTTGAACATCACGTGATCACGTTGTGCTAGGCTAGGCTGGCATGTCGTCTTATTTGACAGTGATAGTGCCCAATGGCCGTGGTCTGGTAAGTACTCTGAGCACGACCAACTAACGCCTTGTAATCGTTCATGTAGCTGACAAAGCGAGTGCCTCACTCGACACGTTACAAAGATCGCCAGCACAACTTTCAACATGTCAAGCGTGAAACTAGTCTTAAAAACAATGTTTTATTGAATAATTGTTTTAAATTAATATAAAAAATCCACAGAATATTAAATTGCAAATGTGAATTAAAATTACTATTTATTGATACAATTCTTATAAGGTTTTAAACACAAGTCCCGTTCTAATTAATACAACTAGTGAAATTAATTTGTACTTGTAATAACAAAGTTTATGTGCATCAACAATTCATTACTTCGTTACATTACATACAATGAGGATTTTTACGACACGCATGATTTCAAACTAAAGAAATAAATTGTTGCTTTTTTAATTTTGATTGTATCAGATTTATGTACAAGTAAAAAATCGTTTACTTATCAAGTAAGGAAAGCTACGGAAATTCAACTGTAGAGTATTTATGAACTGTTGTTGGTAAAATATGCCCCGAACATAAAATATACAAAGAACTATACACAGTGAAATATATGTAACAAAGAAGTTTAAGTGGCATTGTACAGGGGCTTAAATAAGTTGTTTTATGTTATACTTGTATGTCTGTATGTACAATATTTCAGTAAATAATACACAACTGGAGGTCTTATTGTAAATGCGTGAATATTTATTTAATGCAAGACTTAGTATGTTATAGCAGAAACTACATTGGGCGTTGTTATCATTTGATGGCCTTAGCATGCACTACATTCATTCCTAAAGACGAAAAAGCAAACTATTCTTATGAAATATGTAATATTGTTTTCTATTTTAACATACAGACCTATAACGGCAAATATTTTAAAATTGTTCAGGTCACGTTAAAAATTGGTTTCAATATGTATACTAATTTTAGATCACAAAAGAGTGAATAGTTTAAATTAATTGTTGATTGAAATAATATTGAATTTATTTTCTTAAATTAAACAACTATCTAATATCTTACGTTGCTATTCTTTGTCTTTAAAAGAACTAAGTTCCACAGCAAACATATTTCTAAGGCCACGAACAGTTTCACAATATCGGCTGCCATTTAGGTCTGTGTTTACAATTCATTGTCACAAAATCTGTAGCGTTAAGAAGGCACTCAAAATTGTTTTGGTGTGGTATGCGACAAAATCGGTAGGCACAGTTTTATAAAAACTACCGAATATGTTCAAATAAAAATGAGCGTTTTAGTAGCGTTGTATTTATTATACGTAATGTATTTCTCACAGCCACACATCGGTATAAGGTCCCTAGAAAGTTTGTCGTGAAATATCAGAAGATCGTAGGCTAAATAGCTTAGGCTCTATAGGAGGGCTAACAATGCTTATGCCTGTATGGTAAATAGGATGTTTATTTTGTTATTTGCTGCTCCGGGGCAAACATATTGTGAGTGTTTTTAAAATAATGCTACCGATGTTACCTTGTATGCTGCAATTATTACACGCGAGCAAAGCCGCGGACGTACAGCTCCAGAGAGAGAGAGAGAGAGAGAGAGAGAGAGAGAGAGAGAGAGAGAATAATGAATCCCGCAAATCGTGGAATGTATGTACGTTCTACGGTTGGTAACACTACAGGCACAAACACGTAAATTCTTTAAAAGAGGGGCAACAGTTATAATTGCTGTTGTAATTTTCATTTTTAAGGAGGTTCGGTGGTCGCCATCTCGAGTAATGTGGTTTTTGCTTTCATAAACTAAAGCACATTATAGTATGCAGACAGATTAATTGTTTGAGGTTTATCACGTCTTCAAAAAAATTCAACGATTCAGAAGGATTGGAGGGGGGGGGGGCTGACAATATACCCTTGCCCCTCCCTGTTGTTACGCCCCTGAGTGTGTGTGTGTGTGTGTGTGTGAAGTGAGGGCACGCAATATGCTCTACATACGCACGCTGCCCCAAGAAGCGAACTGTCTTTGATACACTGGAACAGTTGGTAGCCCTGGCGCCGTCCCCTACACATGCCACAGTGGCGCCAACATTTGTCCTGGCCTGCAGTGCTACCAATCTTAGAGGCAGGAAGTCCCGCTGCATCAACGTCCCGCTCCCCTCAGCCAGCCACAGCCTTGCTCGTGTCATTAGTCGCTGCCTTAATGAGCTACTAATCAACAATCAACACCTGGCGAAACAACACACTTTTACCAGTCTGCTTTCTACCCCCCTCTACCTCCCCACCTCACCCCCTCCCCGTACAACTGCCCTCTTCCCAACCCACAGCCCTTATCCACAACTTTCCTTTCCATTTTCCCGCGTTCGAATATCAGGATTTCTACACCAGTCATTGGCTGCTAATTTAATTGTGCTATTATTTGAGCTTCATTTATCTTCAAACGATTCCCGAAATATTTCCTTTGCTCATTAGTGTCAGTGGCAGCTAGAGTGTTTATAAGCTTGAACAAAAAAATAAACTCCATTCAACATTCTCCTTAATAAATGTGTGCGAAATATATTCTAGATTTTTTGTGTTTAGTTCACGTCTCAAAGGTGATGTCATATAGTTAATTTACTTTTTATAGTTTCCTTCGTAGCGATTCATACCTTTTATTATAGTCAGCATGTGCTGAGTGCGTTGTTTGATAGGTTGATACAGTATACATCTCAGGTTTTCTTCAGGACTTCCTATATCTTTTAGAGGTGAAAATGGATACATTTTGTGTTTAACTTGATTTATTGAATGTGTTTTGCTGCGTTTACTATCATTACTTCTAAATAAATTTCATAATGGTGTACCTTTTGTGGCTTATTTGATAGATTATTTGAAGTTGAAATTTGCTATTTTTGTTGTTGCAACTGTTGTTAAGTGTTTATTAAATGGAGCTACTGTCGACTTGATTGCATACTCTAGAGGTGAAACATGACGAAATAGTCTTATGTCTTGTTCCTACGTGACTGTAACTTGGTACATTCAATTGTGTAACGAACTATGTTAACTGTCTGGCGAGTATTGTATTGCGCCTGTAAAGACCATCACTGCCGTGTTTGTGCGTATGTGCTCTCTCTCTCTAAGTGAATAATCCACTCAACAAGACTCATTTCTCTCGCAGGAAAGTTATTGTTTGTGAGAAGAGTGACTGACTCTTAGGTCCTTGAAGTGTTATTGTGTAGGCTCTGTTCAGTCTCTGTATTGCTGTCCAGACCTCGTGTCAAGGTACACTGGAACATATTTGTACATCTACAAAATAAAGTACAAGTCTCAGCTAGCAGGGTGAATTCTTTCAAACAAAAATATATTAATTTTTTAGTTATATTTGTGTCGGGAACTGTCAATCTTGTAGACTGTGCCTCTGATAATTTTCTGGCCTACATTTTTATTGTTTGTCCTGTAGTTTTGTGCGATAATATTTAAAAATAAAATTTTTATTAGTTTTGAAATTTTGCCCACAATAAGAATTTTCTTACGGAAATAACATAATTTATAACAATACATCCTTTACAAATGTGATAAAAGAATTACTCTTGGGAATACTTTTACATGTTTTAAGAAATATATAGGCCCTGACATATATTTCCAAAATAATTTTTTTTTGTCCTGTGTGTAAATTTTTATTTTCGATAAGTTATTAAAAGTACAAATTTTAGTTTTCTGATGTCATATCGTACCACACACACAGATACACACGCGCGCCATATTTATTGTATGACGACAACGTCTAAACAAGTATTGTCTGCGAGCTGGACTAAAGTTATAATATTTTTAATAACGGTTTTTATGTTCCGAGCAGTTTTAAATAATTCAGTAGTCTTTTGCTAGTTTGGGACGTGTTTACTGAATGTGTGATTTTCTAAAAATACCTAATAGCTTCTACTTTCGGTTTCTTTTAGTGTTTCACACTAAACACGAGCAGGGAATATCTCAGTAATTATGAAGGAAGATGTTTATTGGTTGAATCATATCAACTTGCGAGGACAAATAAGACAAGTCTCGTGTAGACCGAGTTATGTGCCTCATAGTTGAGACTGGCGACAGTGAGGCAGTGTGAGTCCAGCTGGCGAGGTCTGTAGTGACGCAGTGTAGAGTGTACCAGGGAAGAGAGCTGCTAGGGGTTGTATTGTGTTAACCCTGGAGCTTGGAGCCACGGCACGGAATAATGGGATGAACTGGATATCGGCCCTGTGATCGATTCGCGATGGCCGAGTGTTTGGAGCGTGGGTCACCCAGAACACCAGGCAGGGGTTACAACTATGCCACGACATAAAACATTGCTTGGTGGACAGTCAGCTGTCTACTGCACCGCTAAAATATGCATATCTACAGTTTGTCATCCACCGACACTCTCCTAGCGCCGTGCTTCTGTATTCAGACGCAATGTTTGTTCCCACAGACGAATGCCTATAGCTGTCTTATTGACGTATTCTTGTCAAGTTTTATGTTACATGTAGATAACGGCGTATTCTTTTATGCACATACTCCCCACGTACTTTCACATTTTTGACAAGATGAGAGAAACTTTTCACCCCCCCCCCCCCCCCCAACCTAAATTAAAATTGTATTCTCTTCTTAGTATTCGCACATTCTTGAAACTAATAAGTAAACTTGCATAATGTATATTGTATGAATATAAAAATGTTAATATATTTGTTTTGCACTTCGTAGATCATATATATATATATACATATATATATATATATATACATGCACACACACGTACGGTAGTTCATGTGGTAAATGCAATACGCGGAAGTATTTGAAGCAAGACGTAACATAGATAATGTACGATGGGACAGGTTATGGCCGATTCCTTCTTGATCCCCGACCAACAGGACTAGTGGTCCCGTCTTCAACTACCTACCAACATTATCGTCTCATAGTTTACATGGGCAGCCCTGTTAAAGAAATTACTTCTCAGTGGAACTATTGCGAACATGAATGTGTCTAATGCGACATATTGAGCACGGCGTTTTTAATAAAGTTACATTTTAGATCCAGATACCAATCATTAAATACAAAAATCATCTAACATTTTTACTGTGGAAGGAAGTTTTTTGTAAAATATTTTAAATTTACTAAATATTGTATTTTACATTGGACAGCTCGGAAATAACGTATTTAGTATTAAACTGCGGGGCGGGGCTGAAAACTTCCATCAAGGCAGCTGTCTATCTGGAGCGTTTTTCCATTTCAAATTTCTGAAATCTGAAACAAGGGAGCTATAAGGACAACACTGCAGTCTGGGAAGGTCCTTGTACCCATTTTGACTGGCCCGATAATAATGTGTGTAAATAAGAGCAGTGATTAGCTCATGGCGACTCTATTTGAAGAGTTGGTTTTTGTAGCTACACGATAGTACTGCGAGTACAATAGTTCCGTCGACAAAGTAATAATCTCAACTCGCTAGAACACATGATTAGTAGCTCGCAGGTAGATCATACATTACAATCTGCAGCCTGTAGTTGACCGACACAACACACCCGGCAGTTAACGCTGACAGAACATGCCTTGTGTGGACTCGAACCCACACCCCGGCACCTCCACCTACCGAGATTCTCGCTATAGAGCTGCGTACATCTGGTGAATATTCATAAGCTGGTTGTAGGAGACATGCAGCTTTAACTGAAGGATACCTGTACGCCCTGCTGTCGTCTGCCATACTTGCTTTTAAAAATCTCAGCATCTTGCCTGCCTGCTCTTACACTCCTACTTCTCTTCCAAACTCTCTCATCTTAGAATTAATATTCTCTTCAGTCTTGTTCTTCCTGCGTGGCAAACCTACAATAAAGCTATGCGTGTGTTAACATTGTCACTTTATATTTAAAAGTCGTCGTGTTATCATTTGTTAATAATTTACATATGTAATTATTTGTAGCCCTATGAGATATTAAAGGTAGGTCTAGGAACTGTGTTAAATTATTATTGAAAAGTAATTTAATTAATTTTTAAAATACATATGTCGAAGTTTTCTTCAATGTAAGGCCATTTCGTGGTCCTTGTATAGTACCAATTAAAAATACACTTATTCTTACAGTACATCAGTTGTCGGGAACCTTGTCTCGGTTAATTTGGTTTGTAGCAGACGATGTATTCGAAGTTAACACTAACTCCGTCCATGAAGTATTATCATTTCTTCAATAAGGGTTATGTTTACCATCATTCCACACCATGTTTCGCTCGTACTGCTGCGGGCTTGATATTTGCACCCTGGTATCCTATAAACATTATGTATCACCGCGTCTCTTTGATAAGTGCTGTTAAGTCGCATTATAGTAGACTAGACTTGATACATGTTAAGTCATTGGCAGGAGGGAGGGAGGGGGGGTCGCATAGCTTCTTATTTGTAAGTCGCTGTAGTCAACGTGTTTGTTCTACTTGTAGATGCAATATCGTACCACTTTTATATACATGATAGATGATAGCACACTATTTTCAAGTGTTAGGTCTATATATAGTTACTATATAGCGTTATAAAATATCTGTTATTGCTGCTAAGGGCCCTGCCTAGCTTAGAGCTACGCATTTTTAATGAATAATCATTGTTAAATTATTTAATTCTCAGCATATCAGTTTTAAAAACTATCTCAAATATAAACTGTTCTACGTAAATGTATATTAAAAATTAAAAAGGGTGTCTAAATAAAAGTTTGCATAGTTTGTCTTTATCTTGGCTGTATTCAACTTGAGAAAGTTTGTAGGACGTGTTTATGAAGCCCACGCAGTGTCTAGTTGAAAGGGCTTGGTCGCTGTATGTAAAGGCAGTGAAGTCAGTGAAATACGTACAGTACCGTCAAAGTACACACTCAGTGAAACTAAGCACTACGGCGAGAGACCACGCATATCATTGCTAAGAACACATCCGAAGTTTCAAAGATAATTGAAAGCTTCCACGTGCCGTCCTTCAAGGCGATAAAAGAATAACGATTGTTTGAGTTGGGTCCCCCCCCCCACCACCACTGTTCTCCTTGGTGGCGCGACATTTTAGTGGTCAGACCATTCGCCTCCCACCACAGGGATCCTGGTGCAAATCCCGGTGAGGTCCTTTCCTTACCTAGCGCTCAGGACATTGGGGTGCAATAGCTCGGGTCTCGGAGTGCATTATTCTCGGTAAATGTTTGCTCATATAGTTCGCAAATACAGTATAATTATATAGGATTGCTGTTTTGTAGTTTTTCTATATTGACTTTCAAAAATGTAGATATCAATTGTATAATTCAACGCTTATTTCATCTACCTCGCCCTCTTAAGTATGAGTATTTGAAAACTTGCTTTTCCGTAAAGAAAATGTTTTTTTAAAGTATACAATAAACACAACAAAAATTTATTTTACTATTAAAACAGTTAGTTTGTAAAGGTAGGCCTGATTGTAATTTTAAGACACGCTATAAGCTGATAAAAGAGATATGTGGTACGGAGAAAATTAAATTGTCCACATCATTTTTGAAAGAAGTAATAAGTGTAACGTAATGTAAGTATATGTTTTTTCATTACTACAATGAATGTTTGTAAAGGATATTGGAGTGTGTTGCTTGGGAAATGTGTAATTAGAAGTGTGTAGAGTAGTAAAGTAAAGAGAAAGCAGAGTAATGAATGTAAACACAGGTAGATGTTAAAGGCGCAGGAAGTATGTAGCAATGTTGCGTCCTAGCGAAGAGGCAGTATGTAAGAAGTATGCTTGATCTAGTCGACATCGAGAGCTACTGGAGTGTTCCTCAGGCGAGTTCACAGCGGGGTGCCGCCCCTTCTACATCACGAAATTCGAAAATTTCAATGCGTGACGTTTATAAGGCGGACTCGCTGGCAGGCAATCTACACAGCCACTTCCCCCCTCCCTTCTACATCCCTCACACTCCCCTCGCACCGCAGGCACTTCTAGCAGGGCTTAGCACTGCCGTCCATATTCGCCGCGTCTTTTGAAGTGTGCTCTCAAAGCGTGCTAGAGGGCGCAGTTCGCTGAGCAAGCGCTCCTAGGTCGTAGCTTACCCTCCCCTACCCCCCTCGTCCTCCTAGACCCTCACAGCCGCCGCAAGCAGCAGCAAAAAATAATATAGCAGAGATGCCGGGCGCTGCAGAAGTGCGTCTGGACGCCGACAACATCTGCAGCTGTGTATCTCCTGGCACGTGCTTGTGTCGGAGTATATGACTGAACTCTGGCATCTTTATGTTCAGGCAGGATTTACAACACTTCCACTCTTACTATGTCGCTTCTTGTTGTCATGTTCGCAGTCTTCTTGCGGGACTGCACACACTTGTTATGTACTTCATGAAGAGAAAACGTTCTTATATTCTCAATGAAGGTTGACAAACGGGGCCACGCTGGACTCGGATTAGGATGTACCTGGGTTCTATTCCCATCTCCTGAGATTATGAGTTCGGTTTTCCATGCTTTCGCGAAAAAAAAAAAAAAAAAAAGAACACTCGAATCCAATGCCGGGGTGATCATTAAACAAAAACCATGGTCGATTCCTCTCTCAGTTCCGGTCATTGTGCCAAGATGCGTGTTAACGTATAATGACCTCGCTGTGGACGAGACGTACAGCCCACTTACCTTACATTACCTTTGAACAGGTTACTTATCTTGGCGTATATTGTCAAACGGCGACTATTAAAAAAAGAACAATTTCTTCCATTCAAAACTACTCAGTATTTACGAGTGAACTTTGAAGGGAACTAAGAGTCACATTGTGATTTACGTCTTCTTGACACCTTCTCCGTTGCAAATTTTACTAAACGAATATAAACAATGATAGGGTTAAGTAGATTGCTCTTAGGGTTGAAAGGACATTGTATGCGTATGCCAGGATCGCCCTATGAGCTCGCGCTCTTCGCGGTCGCCGGGCAGGAAGAAGAGGACCTCCTCGTAAACTGAGGTAAACACATAGTTTACACGTGGCAGTACTTACCAGCCACACCACGGAGGTGACTATCATGAGTGAGTGTCCTCTACCTCGAGGTCGTCTCTCCAGAAATAAGACGACAGTAAGTCGATATATAGGTTCAAGATGGCGCTGCGAGTCACGCGACCCACTTCTCGATCAGGCGTCGCGTCCTGGACGACTTTGACGTATTAAACATCTGCTGGGTGGTGGGAGGGGAGGGGGTGATGGATGCGACAGGTTCGTGTCTGGGAGTCACGTGGTCCTCCCCTCACCCCCGTCTTCCCTAGGGCATTAATCATCTCCGTGTCTTCCCCGCCGTCTCTCCCTGCCTGCCAGGTTAGTCTTCCTCCGTCCACCCTGACACGCGTGCGTTAACTAACCTGATACACTTAGCTAGGTTATTCTGTCTCATGAATTGAATGCTTGCATGTGCATTGTAGATAAATAAACGCTGAAAACATATATTTATTTCTACCCTTTTTTCGAAGCCAATATGGATAAAATACAAAACGATAATCCTACATAATGGTATTTACCAACTTTAAGAGTAAATATTTATACAGAATTACTCATTCGTTACGCGTGATCTCTTGCGCCGCAGTTAAATGCTCGAGGTTCCGGCGTCAGAGATTGTGCCTCAGAAGTTCGTAACACTGGAACCAGTTTTGTTTAAAACGTAGGCTAAAACTATTGCCTATGATAGCTATAGTTTAAATTTCGCCAATTGTCTTCAAGAAACCTACAGTTATATGCTTTTAGCGTTGAAATATGTACCACGCCCTCTTAGTCATTAGAACTTGTACCTCGATGCACCTTTTATGAACGTGAACTGACTTCATTCTGATCGCTTATCAGACGAACCTAACTTAGTTGTAATTCTACTTAACCCGGGTTATCCTAGGGACATGTTTGTAAACACGTCTGGACTCACTTCCGTGCGAGTAGTGTTGTATTGACCCTGGTCCTTCTGTTGACGACTGTCTAGTGTGATCTAGGCGCTTGTATGCAAGGTCGCCGTTCCTCACTCATTGCTTGCCTTACCGTCGAGCTGTATTATTGTGGACACAGAGCCATTGCAATCTTATGTCGTCCCAGAAATATTAGAAAGACAAACAACGAAATACGAAAAAAGAGAAAACAAGCCGAATTGGCTCTTGTCATTCTGTCACATTGCATGAAACATTCATTGACATTGCCTTACCGTCTTTACGTGCAGGGCTCTCAACTGACTTGCGATCGTTCCCGCGCTGTCTGCGCTATTGCCCCTGAAGTCATGCAGCAGGGAGAACTGCGGTGTGAGGCAGGCTGCCTACCCTCGTGTCTGGCAGGCGTAGTGCCGAGCTCCGCCAGAAACAAAGGAGCACGCCGGAGCTAGGTAAATATTTGCCGTATAGTCCCCCTCCCCCTGCACCACTTTCCCCTCATCCAGGGACACACGTGCAGCCCCCCCCCTCTCCCGCGGGCAACCAGCCCCTGGGCCAGGATTGTTCTGCGGAGCAACGCTGCGAGGCCTGGATGTCGCAGTGATGAATGACGCGCGCCGATTGTGCGAGGGAAATGCGACGTTGCTTGCCCGGTAATACGCGACCAACACCGCTGTGGTTTACATGAGAGGTGGGTGGAGTGTCCTCGCCAGGCTCGGCTGTCTAGCCACACTCTGCTACACTCCCGCCATAATATTATCCCTTGTATCATGCATAGAGACGTTATACTAGCATCCATTGTGCGTGCGTGAACACAATATGTGATGTCGGTCGCCACCAGTCGTTACTATTGTGGTTTACATGTTTCACTTATTTACATGCAGTTTGGTCTTATCAATTGTTGGACAAATACGTTCCCACTGCAAGCCACGGCGTTGTATGCTAGTGGGAGACGCTGAGGCAGCGAACAATGGCTTGCATTCTATCCTGCAGTCACAACATATCGCGCAATTCGCTGATCTCTAGTCAAGCCAAGCTTGTTAGGTTGCAACGTTCGCTCAGCTTCTGTCTGTCGTACTCTGCGCTTGACTCTTCTGCCGCGTTTGACTAAGCTATTAAATTGTCAACTGTCGTGTTCTTAACTGTCGGTGTTTTGTCTGTAGACAGTTACGCCGGCACGAACATCGCTGCATATGTCTGCTGTGTTTAACACATCTTCCCGGAGGAGATTCCTGACGGCGAAATATATCGAAACTATACACACCACCTATAGCCTAAAGTTATTATGCAGGGCGGTTCGTACCCTTAAAGTAAAGTAAGAGGTTTGATAATGCTGTTGTGAACGTAAATAAGAAATCACGTGATATCAAAGACAATTGTTTGTAGAAAGTTGACGTTAACGAAACTGTTTAAAGTGTTGGTTTGCATATTGTCAAATCATTCCTCTAATATTAATGAAATTCGTTTATGTATCATTGTATTTGTTCGAAAAGTGATAAGCGTGCTAATTTATCAACATGTATTGATAACTTAAGAAAAACAAGTTTGTCTGTAACAGAAAGATTGCCTTTGTCTGGCACTCCTAGGGCGTTGGTTCTCGTTGACATTTACTCTGCAGTCCTTACACAAGTTGATTAATAACGCCTTTCTGCTATGCAACCTGTGTGACGTACGCAATGCGGGTTGTCTACCACACGGGTGCAGTGCTTTACACCTACGTTTTGTGCGTATTTAGGCACTTGATGTTGTGTACATTTTCACAGGTTCACCGAGTGACAACTGAAAAATAATACCACTTTTAACAATTACATATTAATAATAACAGTACTAACAGTTACAGGTACAGTTACGTCATTTTAGAGACTTGCTAAATGCGCGTTTTGTTTTGGGTCCAAGCTATAATCCTTAGAACTATAAACTGGAGCCACTTAGTTGGTCGTCGACCACGTGCTGTAGACCTCTGAGCCAGTAATGAAGACTCGACGAAATGCAGGGCTATTCATGTCACATAGCAGCAAACAAACTGCAGTCTACTTGAGGTATTCTTGAACTAGCCTTCATGTCAGCCAGCCAGGGTGTTATTTCTGTCTAGTTATGTTTAATGTTGTCTGTGTAAGTCGATTCTTCTCACAGAACTTCACGTCAATAAACTAAGTTCAAGGTTTAAGAGCTCTACTCTGTCAGGCTTTGTGGTTGTTCAGTTGGCCCGACTGTAATTGTTGCAACGTGTGTGTCAGTGCTCTCAGCAGTAATCGTTGTGGAAGCGGGCCGGTAATATGTAACGGAACTAACATATACGACGTCAGTTGCAAGTCAGAACTATGACATAGGTGCATCAGGTAAGAACATAGTACATGACTGATAAACTACCAGCGTATCTTGCAACAGGTCGTCACTGCCAAGTCACGGGTAATGCTGGGTTATTCTTCCTGTGAAGACAGTTATCTCTTTCTCTCTTTCTCTCGCTTGTACGGATTTTAAGAGTAGTTAACGTTTTGTTTGATGTGTAATTTCTCTTAGCTCTTGCCTACACTTAGCTTTGTGGCATGGAGATAGGGCATTAGAAACAACAATAAGAAGAGATTAATATCGTGATAGCGGGGGATGATGAATTACATATCGATATATCGATTCTCGCACAGCCTTTCACGCACAGATAAGAGTTCATCAATCCTGCGACTTGTTTACCAGCGCTGTGTCGCGTCTCATTACTTAGCGGCCTTGTGTCTGCCTGTACTAGCGTCTCTGTGTGAGTAAGACGCAACTGACTATGATGACACACTTGTATTCACTTGTATTTCAACATTACAACTACATCTTTACAAAGGGAAATGTGTGTAGGGAAGATAAATGTTTCTATTAATGTCAAGGACATTTCTTAGGAAAATGCTCGGTGCTGGCTAGTGATGTTTAATTTGCTGTCACCATTTCTGCAAAAACTGTCGTGCGTGCGCGCATACATGTGTTCATGTAACATATGCTTATATCAATAATACTATGACTTTATCGGCAATGTGGCGAAATTAAAATATTCCGCCGTCTCTTAAACTTAACGAAAAGTATTCAAATTGTATTTATTTAATTGAATGATCTAAAATCACAATATTTTAATTACTACACGTAACTCATATGACGTTCTGGAATGTGAAACATATATAAACTTTTTCAAACTATTCCTAAAAAATCGACGTTACATTTAATCAAGATTACGGTCCTTTTCCATTTGTAAAAAATAACGTTTTCATAAATACACGAAAAATTTCACAAACATCTGCGTTCTCCAAACAATACTGATGTTCAACAATTAGTTGAGGTGTTTTTTGTGAAGAAAAGTTTTTGTCTATTTCCTTTTTAAATCTAATTGCTAAGAGTGAATTAGTTTGTATTGAGGCGTCCCGTTCAACGTTTGTATATTTCCCCGCGTAAGTCATCCACACGTCTCGACTTCTTAGTGCTGTCTCAGTTCTGACTTGTCTTTCTTTGTATGAATAATGTTCAAGTGTGATCTTCCAGTCGTGCCGCGATCATATCGTTGTGCGAGTGTTCCTAGTGTTGTACTCCGAGTGTTATCACATCAGTGTAATTATTGAGGACATTGAGATGGTATTCACTATGAATTTACCATATGTTTTCTGTAGTAAACGCAGATCTCGATCTGAATGAAACCAACTATTGGAACTGAACTCATGACCTCACACACGTCATCACACCAACTGTGTCGAATTAAAGACGCCAGCAAGAAGTCTTCATAACGTTAGAAGAAACAATTTGAAAATTTAACACCGCGTGTTTCCTTCGGTCATTGAACAGCAGTTGCATAAGAACGGCTGCTATAAAAAATTATACTCCAAAAAATATTAATTACCCACCTTGACAGAAGTATGTAGTTGAACGGCCACGAAACCAAAAGAGATTAATTACCGACGAAAGATTAATTGCGTCCATATACTGAGTCCGGCCAACAATCGATGCGCTCTTGTTTACGGGAAATAGAGCCGTTACTGGCAGGTGTAATTAAACCCATTGCCGGAATAATATACTTGAAAAACTAGTAGTGTGTTGTTACTTTTGTGGCAGGGCGGGAGGGTTTATATGAAGACTAATTAATTTGAGCTAAAAATAACTCATTCCAAGTAACAGCGAGTGAAGAACGCCTGTGACGTTACTATAACATGCCAACTAATATATGAAATATTGCTGAGAACAAATAACATGCAATCATGCATAACAGTTGGTGCCAGCTTTGTGCACTGTTATGTAGCTAGGCTGATGGTATGTTCCTGTTCGCTGTTCTCACCGAACATAGGACATTCATTGTAGATCTACGATTTTATTTTGATAAAATATAAGGCGTATTAAGTATACTTGAAATATGCATAGTACAGCCCTGATTATCCTAGTTGCTGTGGACCGAACCTACCTCGGATAATACTCGGGTAATACCGACTGCAATTACCTTTAGTAATCGTACACGCTTCAATATAGTCAAGTTTATCTCGTAACGACAAAACTATGTTTCTGCGCAGCTCTGTTCAGCCACATTCATGTCGTCCTCATTTGGTTGGTACAGTTAGATGTAGACACAAACAGTCGAACACACTGTCGGCAAAGTGCCGGGTACAGTTTGACTGATGGAATCCTGGATGTATACAGTTCTGAGTGCATTATTACATGTAACGGTACGTCAATAACTAACCTCGGTTACACGGACACTTGGTTATCAAAGCTGGGATAATCTGCGCGCGAATAGTCGGGTTATATGTGATTCCTTGAATCCTTAGCAAAATTACAAAGCATCAGCTTCCTTATACTTAACTTTATTACATCCCGTCGTGGTTGTTATGTTAATTATTTATTTGGGTGTACGGATATAACTCGTGGGCTAGCGGTATGATTGTATGTATTTGCACGCACACACACACACACGCAGAGAATGTTTTAGAAATACTTATTTTTTTCTAAACACGGAGTGTGGGTTCTTTACACCAAAATATGGAAAAATAAGACAATATAAGCATAGGCCCGTATCCTTAGTGTTTTGAGTTATTATGAAAGTTTACTTCAATGTGTTGCAATGTTAACCGGCAATAACAGTAATGTTTACATGACTGAATGATGTTATATATAGAGGTATGCTGATGTCGTTATTTATATCATCTACGGCGGAAGTGTATTAGAAAGGGTGCGACACTGCATGATACGACGTGTGCGTGTGCGTGTCAGCAAGGTTAAATAATATAGAATCGTGTAATACCCTTTGTAAGTCTATAAAGCTGGCCTCTGTAGCATAGTCAGGCGCCGGCCTACAGTGCGAGAGGTCCTGGCTTCGATTCCTAGCTCGAGCATGTATGCTGTGTTCTTCCTTCACCTCATTTCACCCTCATCGGCTCTTGAAGGGGGATGGAGCGCCAAAGCAGTGAATTATCACAATTTTCGACATAATGTTTTCCTCTCGCTTAATATCGAACATCAAGGTTCGACAATCCGGAAATGATACTTTTGTACAACATATTACATAGTCACAAACTGTCTTATTTTTGGAGCAGTGAAGGCAGATAGGAAAAAGATACATTGTTACTTGCTGCAGTCAGTACTCCAAAATAAGAAAGTCTGTGACTATGAAATAATGTAAGAAGGTATACAAAAGTGTAGTCTACGGATTGTCGAACCTTGATTTTCTATAAGCGAGGGGAAAACATTATGTCGAAAATTGTGATAATTCACTGCTTTGCGCACCATCCGCCTTTAAGATCTGTTGATAAGGGGCCCGCCTCGTTGCCATAAAATCGCACTGCAGCGTGTTTGAAGAAAAAGTTTTACACCGAAACTAATACACGTGTATTCACGCCGTTTCTCTACGAAAAAAACACACACTTCAGACGACTGCCCTTAAGTACTTTCAAGACAACACACGTATTAGAATCCCCTTTTAGGGCACGTCAGAATGGGTTAAAACGGGGTTTCAGGCTGCTATATTGGAAAATATACTAGCCGAATACATGTAAAACCACTTAAGGGTAGTGCATTGGACTTTAGTAAAGTGATTTCGTAAATAAAACAATAGGGTCACCACTTAAAAGTCCCATAGGAAATTTGTTTTTTTCGCGAAGACTGCACGCCTTAAGCGTAGAGGCGACGCACCGTTGTATGGCCCATACGACGTCGCCCTTAGCACCATACCTCACTCACACAAACACATGTGCCACGAGGCGGGCCCCTTAAAGGCCCGTAGAACACTCTCACCTCACCTCAGCCTCTACTTGACAACTACCTATAGTAAGATAGCAACAATTGCATGAAAAATGTAGGGTTGGAAGGATGTAGGGAAGTTGTGTGCACGACTGTAGGAACCTAGACAGTAGCAGTAGTGATAACAAGCTGATAAAGACGGACCAGAAGTGGAGTGTATTGAGAGGCTTCCTGTAAGCTCCAGGCAGTGTTATAGTGCCTGGTGAAGAGGAGGGTGTGTGTGGACGGAGTTATTCCATAGCTGGAGCTGGAAACATACCCAGTGTTGTGTCGAGGGTGTAGTTGAGTGAGAAAACATTCCACACATACCTCCCAGCGCGCCTCTTCAATTTGCCAGTCGCTGCAGGTCTCCAGGGTCAGTAGGGGGGAGGGGAGGGGGTGTATGTCGGCTCCAGCCTGTTTATTGGCAGAGGAAGACGATATACTTCACTGCGAGGTGTGTCTCTAGCCAGCTTCCTGTTACATCCACTCTCTTCCTCTACTCTGCCAGGCGCCACGCCTAGATTGTTGATTTTAAAAATTAATGCTCGGAGAAGGTTGAGGAGTAGGTGTTGGAGGGGGAGGGGTGAAATTGTACTGCATACGTTTCTGCGAGTTTTCTCCTGATTGCATCCCTCTTACGTAACATATCTGCAGATATTACGTGATAGTGTTGCGACACCGTAGTCTTCACAACACTATTACTTGAGCTTTACTTGTTTCATTGTTGATGAGAATTCTCATCTTGGTGTCCGACCAGCTGTGTCTCAGCCTGAAGACGGGAATACATCGCAATTTCCGAAACGTTGCATTTTTTCGTCGTTTTTTACTTGTGTTGTCTTTTGTTTGTTGTTCACCGTTCACTGTTTTTTTTTGTATATTTTCATCTTTTTCATATTGGGAATTTGATTCTATATTTGTATCTGGGTGTTGTGTCGACATTCGACCGGATTGTATCTCTAGAATTCTTTGTTGTCTAATAGTAAAAAAATAAATAAAAATAAACCTGACAGAACTTCCCTGGGATTGCTTTTTTTCTGTTTCTTTGTGTGTGTGTGTTATTTTATGTAGCTTTTTTTTTTGTGTACTTGGTCGTCCAACACAAGTTTGATCAGCAAAACATGAGCAGTAGCGTATGTGCACAAACCAATAAATTGTAGATGTGGATTGTGTGAAACACAATTCTTTACTATCCACGTGGCATTAAAATGTATTTTGCTATCAACAATAGTTTTCCTTGATCAATCAAGAAGAGGTGCAGTCCAGTTGCCGAAACTGTACCTCGCACTGAATGTCAATAAGTTGGCATCCCTGGCAAGTATTCACGGACTGTATGTGTATCAGGATGTAGTGAATATGTTAGCGTCACTTACATACTGAGAGCCAATAGCGACACGTAGACTGTCTTCCCACAAACATAGCAGGCAACAAGCACGTGACTATACCTCCAGTTATACGTCACACGACACACGAATATGTCCAGCCACGAGTCATGTTAGACGTACCTACTACAGTATGTCCACGTGTCGCTATGTTCACTGCGCACGTGTCGAGTGTAGTATGTGCTTGGTGCTGTATGTCGCTGAGTCATGTTAGACGTACCTACTACTGTATGTCCACGTGTCGCTATGTTCACTGCGCACGTGTCGAGTGTAGTATGTGCTTGGTGCTGTA
>PNEQ01048304.1:0-32991 GCA_003012365.1 Medauroidea extradentata | reverse complement strand
GCGCAGCTATGCTTTCGAAATATGTGATAGGATGTATCTGTGCATATTACTTTTATTTAGTAGTTGCATCAAAAAATAAAGTTTTTTCAGATAGGTATTAAATTGATAACTATGATTGTATACACTAATTATAAATTTTAAAAGACGTATCTATACACTACTATTTAGTTAGTATCGGTAGTAGTAATAAAAAACTATGAATTTCTAAAAATAATGTTGACTATTATGACAAATATCGTTAATTTTCCTTGTCAGATTATAATAGGAAATGTACTATACATGTACATATTTCTGAATTCGCGGTTGGAATATACATAAATTATTTAGTGGTATACGTTTCACTAATAGATCGATACTAATCGATAAAATTGAACCTGGTAGTCCCAAGGTTCTGATGGTTCGAATCTTACTTTTACGAAAGGAAATTTTAGTACACGCAAAATTTAAATATTCTCGTAAGGACAAAGTCCCGTACACATGTTAAACAACATATTATTTAACAATATAAAGGCATGACTCTGCTATAAACGTAAATGACTGACGGCATAAGCGGAATTTATCAGGCAAGGTGAGGAAAGAAAGACAGTCGATTACAACACTACCTAAAAGCCAAAGATACTGGTTGTACCAATATTACGACGAAAGTAGATGACAAATGATTGAAACAAGATTGTGGATATAAACAAATGCCTAGCAAAATAACTAAAATTAAATTATGCATAGTTAAGATAAGAATATCGTTTTATATATGGTGTTAGGATAATTTATGATTCAAGAGAAGAAATGTATTTTTTTAAAATAAGATGTGCCAAAAATTTATATCAGAATAAAATGTATTATAGTATGACAAGAATAAAGTAAGATATATATTTGCTACAAGGAAAAAAATATATACGATTTCATAAATTAAGATAATTTGACATACCTATGCCTTAAGAAAATGATACTGATAAGAAATAAATCACGACTAAAACTTGCCAACATATGATAACATGTGCAAAACATTAAACTAAAAAATATTACGTCTCAAGAAAATGCATATAAATCTATTATATATGCCAAAACTTTGTAATTTTTTGGGTTGTGAACATGAACTATTATCAAAACTTATTAACAAATAAATAAACATAAATATAAAGAATTATTTAATCGCAGCTAAAAAAATAATGACATAGGTCCACCCAAAGAGATTTACCTAAAGTAAATAAAACTGAAACAAATGACAAAGTAATATTTAATATGACAAGGATATTTACCAAAGTAATAAATGACAAAAATATGTATTAAAACATATTACTATAAAGTAAGAATAATTATACAAATTTTAGAGATACTGATGTCGCATCAAATAAACACGTTTTTATAAATAAAAAATTAGTCATTCCTATTTCTAACGAAACTATAAAACAATTAGTAATGATTTTCAACATATTCTCATATGGGCGGAAATAATAAATTTTACGTGAAAACCACTAGACATAGTTATGCCAAAGCTGTTATGAAGTAATTTGGGAAAGTGAATACTATAGCATATGTGCTAGTAAGAAAAAAATGTTTAACAAAAGAATTGTATAATTATATAACAATAAGAAATAGCAAAATAATTTTCTGTCATATGGTAATACGGGAAAAATATTAAATATTGTAAAAAGAATGAGACTTATGCATGCTATAAATTAAAACATTTAAGGAAAACATTAAAACTATTAGGATTCTGACTACCCGTCATTGAAAAAAGTTATTTTATGTATACCACATTTGAACAGTACTCTGTCGCCATTGCACTGTTAGCCGAGCGGGCAAGGCCGCCTGTCTTTGCCAGGGACACAAGGATTCAAGGTTCGATCCTGATCATCGGCACAAAAAATTAAAAAAAAAAGCCACAAAGTCGAGCTCGCTATATACCAACACACATGACTTCGATCTTAAAATCATCGACACTAGCGCACTCTAGCAGACAACGAAGTAACCACTGAAACAAACATGGTTGTCGATTGCAGCGCAGCCTAGAACCAGCGATGAAAACATGTTGTCAACACTGATGCCACCTAGCAGCCAACTATGTAAACAAACATCCCCGAAGCCTAGCAGACGATGCACCGGAAAAAAATTTCAAGTTAACAAGTGAATGACGAAAATGTAAACAATATGGACGACACTGCACGACAATATGGAAGATGTGACACGAAAACAAAATGGCGGACGTGACATCATCCAAAGGGAGGACGTCGTATCGCCGGTGCCATGAGAGAGAGAGAAATAAAGAAAGAGAACATGACAGAGAAAGGGCTTCGTGTCGCCTGAGCCATGAGAGAAAGAAAGAAAATATGACAGAGACAGGGCGCCGTGTTGCCGGAGCCATGAGAGAAAGAAAGAAAATATGACAGAGAAAGGGCGTCGTGTCGCCGGAGCTGTTCTGATTATTCTCGAAAGAATGAGAGAGCAAGAAATAATCGAATGGTACAGCAGCAAAAAAATTAACAGAATGACAGAGCAGTAGATAACGAAATACAAGATAGCCGACATGATCAACAAGATGGCCGACAACATGATCAACAAGATGGCCGACAATCCAATATGGCGGACAAGATGGCGGCCGTGGTTCCGAGGCTCCAAAGCCCCCAGCCCCTAAAACGAACCCATCATTTCCTTATACTACGGTTTGCTATGAGCTGCAGGTTTTTCGCCTTTATTTCTAATTCATTTAAGGTGAACATGTCGAGTTTTGCACGAAAGCTTCTGATATCTTACCCTACAGTATGATTTAAAATTAATAGTCAAAAAATAATAATAATTACGAACCTATGACCTTAAAATGTTGAGTTGTTTTTAAGATATGCTACAAAAATGTTTCAGTTCTATTGAAAAATGTAATTTTTTTCTGTATTTCATAACATTCCTGCATATATGTAATAAAAAAGCGTTTGTTTCAGGCATTTGTTATAAACAAATATGCTGATGTGAACATAAAACAGAAAAAATTCACACACACCTGAATGCATTTCTAAAGCAAAAAAGTTGAACTATACACAGTAGAGTTCAGTAAAATTGGAAGCTACATTTGTAGCATGCTTCCCCAGCTTGCATTTACACTGAGCTACTACAGTCAGTACTGTAATTTCGTGTGTGTCTAATGGTTGTTCTCATTAATCGTGTTTATAATTTATTGTTGACTACATTATTTACATTACAAAAATATATATAGTTGATGATAGTAAAACTTCAAAACCTGCCACACTGAAACCTCTATAAAGTCAATGTCTTTAAAACTAATACATCAAGTTTTGGTTCCTTTAGATTGTTTAAACAAAAGTCTATCTATGTATATGGTTTCCTTACACCTACAACTTATACACATAATCACTAACAGAAATTACAGAGACAATAATGTGTGTCTAACCAAGTGGAAGATAGACTAACCTCCTGGTGAAAGAACTTGGCATTGGCTGGCTCGAAGCGCATAGCAACACAGAGTGTGTTAAAGACGACGTGTAGAAGGCCCAGCAGCTCATCGAGAGGAAAAGGTGGTGGCACCTCTCCCTTGAGACAGCCCTCCAGGGATACCAACACGCTCATCACATACACAAATCCTCCCACCTTGCGGAACACTGTGCGTGTGCGATGGCTCTCCCGTAGACAGCCCAACAGCGACTGAAACAGTTCATATAGCTTACTACCAACTTACCCAGGCATATATATATATATATATAAATGTGTGTGTGTGCGCATCTGTGTGTCCGTATGTGTGCATGTCTGTGTGTAATTTAATTGTGTATATATGTGTGAATGAGTGTGTGACTATGTGGCATGTATGTATGTATGTGTGTTTATGAGTGTGTGACTATGTGTGCATGTTTGTGGACCTGTCTGTGTCAAGTGTATGACTGTGTGTCTGTGAGCATATGTGTATCTGTAAGTATGTGTTTGTGTCAGTGTGTGCCTGTGAGCATATGCGTGTATGTATGTGTGTTATAAGTGTGTGTGTGAATGTGTGTTAACATAAGAAAACCTGTAACATTTCTGGAAGTAATAAACTTGTAACATCTATATAATTTAACCATGAAGCATAACGACAATACCAGTAAAAATAAGAAACAAAGGCTACACTGTGAATTAAAACTTAAAGCATACGCACAAAAACGCCATAGGATACGTTTATAAAGTATTATACAAACAGAAAGTGTGCAAGGAAAAATAATTGACAATTATAACAATGATCCAATGAATGCATATATCACGAGTAGTAAAAATAAAAGATAAAAAGATTGTAAAACTTCTGCGTACAAAGTTAAGAAACATACTAATTTGATTAAGTACATATACACCATTCCTAAAACATATTAAGTACATATATATCATTCCTAAAACATATTAAGTACATATACACCATTCCTAAAACATATCAAGTACATATACACCATTCCTAAAACATATCAAGTACTTATATACCATTCCTAAAACATATTAAATATAACACAGCACAGAGTTCAAATTAAGGTGTGTTCACCTGTCTGGGACAGGAAAATTTTATTTTTTATAGGTACATAATGTAAGCAACATGTTTGGTATGATATGATTTGAACTATAATTAACTTTAGAAAATCCAAACCAAATAACAAAGGACAGTAAAAAAAGGTATAAAATATGTTACGATATTATTTTAAGAAAACATATTTTTTTTAAAGATTTGAAATTCAAAAGTAATTCTTTTTTACTAGGTGAAACTTGTTACGAGAGCTACTCTCATGTACAAATAAATTAATATAGAGTTGTGTCAGTACAGAGAAGAAGATGGTTTCATGATTTTTCACAAATCGTCGACTGTCAACTTAAAGTGACGTCAAACCAATTTAACATACAAGACTCTGTTAGAAAATTACTTGATGCCAAAAAAATTAAATTATGAAAATAGCATTAGTATTCGTTCAAAATTTAAAGGCAAAACCGAGGTACTGACTGAGTACTAAGAGCTCTACAGACTGTGTTTCGAGAAAATGCCAAAATAAAAAAATATATATATTTTATAATGTTGAAATTAGTGTTAAACGTAAAAATTCTAATGTAATTTTAGTATGATACTTCACAAGCTTCAACTACTTTATATCCAGTTAGGGTTCAATACAACTGCCATACATGTATATGCATTTAAATTAAAATGTTATTACTTTTAAGGTTACAGTACAGTCAAATTATTTATTGTTCTGGAACCATTAAGATGCTAAACGCATAGCAAAATAAACAATGCTCCTGGAACAGCCAACATAATACGAAATGGCTGATTTTCATTTTATATAAAAGAGAAATGTCAATAATTAAGTATAGTTTAAAATAAACCTCAGCAACATAGATATGTTATGTATAAATTAATTAGTAAACAATGAAAAATTTAATTTCTGATCTAACAGTTAGTTTCTATTGTAGAAGTGTTATAAAGATATTACACGAAAAAATACTCCACCAAACATATTTTTTAAACAATTGTAACCGGCATACAGCCTTTAAATGTAAATAAATAACACACACACACACACACACACATATATATATATATATATATATATATATATATATATATATATATATATCTGTGGCTTAATGCAAGAACAACCAATGTCACTTTTTGGCCAATGTGAGATAGGTGCGCCAGTCGGCTAAAAATGTTCAAAACTTTTATATGCTAGAACAACCAAAGTCCTAACTTTATTGGAAACAACAGAACTTGTCTTCCAAAGAACCAATGTAATATCATAAACATGCATGTTCTTACTGCAACAAAAAAAAAAAAAAAGGTCGTCCATAACTTTTACTCCTACAACAACCAATGTCAACTTTTGTTGTTGTAGCAGTAAAACGTTCTTTGTTTACACGACATTGGGTTGCCATTGTTTATTCTATGTATAAAGTAAATTATAATATTAAATACAGACTGATCTATATGTCAACCTATGATAAACGTGAATGTTATCCTAGTAATTTATTCCTATTAATGTTTATTAAAGTCATGTGATTTTTCCGTTTCTGCAATCTAATGACATTTAGTGTACTCTATGACTTACGATGCCGTAGTTTATTTTATGATTTTGACATACCATTGTTTGTTTACGTATAAAAGTGTGTTGTGTCTACGAACGAGTGTACGAGTATTATTTGAAATGATAACGATAAACATTGTTTAAACATGTCTTTATCAAGAGGAAAACGTATGGTCGAGCTTACCAAAAAATCTTTTGGTAATGAAATCGGTAAGTGCAAACATTTTCACCATTACATGAGAATAATATGTTATGACTGCCAATATGTTAACCTAAAAATAATTAAATCATGTTGTCATTGGGCTCAGTTGTAACGAGTCATATAAGTTCAAAATGCCTTGTTGTTTCAGACAATGGTGTTAATTTTTCTACTGATGGTTCGCATCGACAACCCTCACACGAAATGAGGCCTATAACTGTTTCCATGTCTGTACCCTCTACGTCTGCAAGTTCTGCACCTAACCTAACAAAAGAAAAGGTATGTGGAACAGAAGGTAAATAATTGTTTTCGTTGTCGATTTACATCTACCTATCTCGTTTTCAAACAGAAGCCATGTCTCAACATAGAGGACATTCCTGAGAATCCTCTTTCCCATTAGCTATAAGAAGATATTTTGTGCTCTCTGCTGTTCCTTCTCTCTCTCTCTCTCTCTCTCTCTCTCTCTATTTTATTGGAATTGGAATAATACATTCCCTTGTTTGTAAACAAGCAAATCACAGATCACAGCTACAATCAAAATCAATAATAAAGGCAACTTAAAAATACATTGGGAACTATTTTTCTATGGAGAGATAGATGTGGCATTTGTCATGAGGATGGTAGAGGAAAACATGGAAAACAAAAATGTACACCAGAAGAGGCAAAGCAAAGAATTATAAATCACATAGCATTGTTGCCTGCTTACTGTAGCCATTATTCAAGATCTCATACAGAAAAGAAATACCTAAATCCAGACTTATCTATATCTAAGATGTATAGATTGTACAAAACTAATTGTGACGAACATGGTTTACTGTATGAGTCTGAAGCTATTTACCGTAACATATTTGTAGAAACTTTTAATTTGTCATTTCATCGGCCAAAAAATGATACATGTGGGAAATGCGACATGTATGAAGTGAAGCTACGAACATCTAGTAATCAAGAAGAAAAATCTGAAATAGAAGAGGAAAAGAAAATTAATTTAAATTTAGCGGAATCTAGCTATGAACAGAAGAGAATTGATAAAGATAAAAGTAGGGAAGATGAAAGCATTTATTTCTTGTGCTTTGATTTGCAAAAGTGTTTAGCAACACCACTTTTGTACAGTGGAATAGCTTTTTATAAACGATCGCTGTGGACTCTCAATTTAACAGTGTACTCTGTAACGAACAATATCAAATCAGCTAAATGTTACATCTGGAATGAAACTATCGCAGGCCGGGGAGGAAATGAAATAGCTTCATGTATTCGCCAGCATCTTCTGTCCCTACCTGAAAATGTACTTGAAGTCAGTATGTTTTGTGACTCCTGCAGTGGCCAAAACAGGAACATACATTTCTCAGCTATGCTCATGAATATTTTCCATGAACAAAAACATTGCAATAGTAAGTTGAAAGTTATTAATCATAAGTTCCTTGAACCTGGCCACACACACATGGAGGCTGACTCAATGCATCCAGCCATCGAAAAAACAAAGAAGAATACAACTGCAAAAATAGATACACCTAGAGATTGGGCTAATTTGATTATACTAGTTCCGAGAAAACCATCGATAACAGTAGTGTAACTTGAGCAAAAGGATTTCTTGAACTTCAGTGACCTTCAAAGATGTTTTGTCCACAGAAAGCAAAACATCTTGGGGGAGTCAGTTCCGTGGCTTAAGATTAAATGGATTCAGTACAGACGTGATTCACCTGGTAATGTATTTTATAAAGTTTCCTTCGATGAACAAGAGGATTTTAAAACTTAAAATCTAACAAGAAGAGGCCGACAACCAGGAAAATGTGACGTGCAACCTATTCACACGACACCGATACGATTGTCAGCAGAAAAAGTCAAAGACTTGTAGTCGTTGATGCCGTTTGTACATCCGCAGAGTAGGCCGTTTTACGAGAATATGTTGCCAGGCCGGCCAGGAGACCTAGAGTTCTTACCAGACGAAAGTGACGGTGAATAATGCAATTTCGTAAATAGCATGTGTGTATTAACAAGTTATTTTGTGTTAGTCTGTTGTGAAATGATGCACTTTGTCCTTGCCATATGGAGAACGCCTTGATGTTTTAATTTTTTTTGTATTGTTTATCTATTTAGTGAATATGTTTGAACTACCAAAATTCAAACATTCAAGTTAACTTTGTATTTGATTGCTTTGTGATCCTCTAAACAGAATAAATGGTGAATTTCGTGCATTATTATAGTTTTACAAAGAACCAATGTCTAGAATTTATTTATATCACTTCCATGCAAAAACAACCAAAGTCATTAAAATTTTAATAAATTTAAGTGATATAAAATGATTAGATATCTTAATTAGGAGTGTTTATGACCATAATAACTAGTGCCAAATATGAAACTCCTGATTTAAGTACTTTCAGAACTACGGTCATTCAAATTTTAATGAAAATTTCAAAGCCTTATTACCACAATCCTTACATTTTGACATTGGTTGTACTTGCATTAAGCCATATATATATATATATATATATATATATATATATATATATATATATATATATATATATACATATAAACACACACACATATTGTAAATACCACAATTTTGATTAGGATAGTCGTAGAAAGTCAGTTAAAATTACATTGCAATAGGGATTGTTTGTTTTATGTGATCCAATTACAAAAGTTTAATTTAAAATAATTTATATGTAATTTGGTTTTGCTTACTGGCGAGCGGCGCAGTAGTAACAGAGGAGTGTTGCACTATGTCACGGCAAATTGACATGAACACAGGGGAGGGAATGTCGGAAGAATGGAGCTGCAAGCTACTAGGCAGCTTCGAGCCGACGAGGGTCACGCAACTTGGATGCCGAAAATTAGGGCACCGAGAGGTGTGGTTACGCCCACCCTCCTGCTATGCAATTTAATATTAACTTTATAATTATTCTTCAGGAATAGATAAAATTTTGTAAGTAAGTTCAAGTGGATATTAATGTTAATGTGTGTGAATTTAAAAGTTTCAATAAATTGATACTGTGGAATGTCAGGGTTTGTTGTCGTCACCACAAGAGACACGATTGGCGAGTTCGTCACGTAGGTGCAAAGGCGACAGGGTGGACGCATCGCGTAGTACCACCACGGACATTTGCGGGAAGTCACGTATAAAACTGACTATGGCCGCAACCTTCAAGAAGCGTGGACGCGTCGCGTGGAGCCACCGCGGACATCTGCGGGAAGTCACGTATAAAACTAACTATGGCCGCGACCCTCAAGAAGAGTGGACGCATCGCGTGGAGCCACCGCGGACATTTGCGGGACGTCACGTATAAAACTGACTATGGCCACGACCCTCAAGAAGAGTGGACGCATTGCGTGGAGCCACCGCGGACATTGCGGGAAGTCACGTATAAAACTGACTATGGCCGCAACCCTCAAGAAGCGTGAACGCGTCGCGTGGAGCCACCACAGACATTTGTAGGAAGTCTTTTATAAAACTGACTCTGGCTGCGATCCTCAAGAAGAGTGGACGCGTCACGTGGAGCCACTGTGGACATTTGCGGGAAGTCACGTATAAAACCGACTATGGCCGCAACCCTCAAGAAGATTGGACGCGTCGTGTGGAGCCACCACAGACATTTGTAGAAAGTCATTTATAAAACTGACTCTGGCTGCGACCCTCGAGAAGAGTGGACGCGTCACGTGGAGCCACCGCGGACATTTGTGGGAAGTCACGCATAAAACTAACTATGGCAGCGACCATTAAGAAGAGTGGACGCGTCGCGTGGAGCCACCGCGGACATCTGCGGGAAGTCACGTATAAAACTGACTATGGCCGCAACCCTCAAGAAGCGTGGACGCGTCGCGTGGAGCCACCGCGGACATTGTGGGAAGTCACGTATAAAACTGACTATGGCTGCGACACTCAAGAAGAGTAGACGGGTAGCGTGGAGCCACCACAGACATTTGTAGGAAGTCATGTATAAAACTGACTATGGCAGCGACCCTCAAGAAGAGTGGACGCGTCGCGTGGAGCCACCACAGACATTTGTAGGAAGTCTTTTATAAAACTGACTATGGCCGCGACCCTCAAGAAGAGTGGATGCGTCGCGTTGAGCCACTGCAGACATTTGCGGGAAGTCACGTATAAAACTGACTACGGCCGCGACCCTCAAGAAGAGTGGACGCGTCGCGTTGAGCTACTGGAGACATTTGCGGGAAGTCACGTATAAAACCGACTCTGGCCGCGACCCTCAAGAAGATTGGACGCGTCGCGTGGAGCCACCACAGACATTTGTAGGAAGTCATTTATTAAACTGACTATGGCCGCTACCCTCAAGAAGAGTGGACGCGTCGTGTGGAGCCACCATAGACATTTGTAGGAAGTCATTTATAAAACTGACTATGGCCGCAACCCTCAAGAAGAGTGGACGCGTCGCGTTGAGCCACTGCAGACATTTGTAGGAAGTCAATTATTAAACTGACTGTGGCCGCGACCCTCAAGAAGAGTGGACGCGTCGCGTGGAGCCACCACAGACATTTGTAGGAAGTCATTTATTAAACTGACTATGGCCGCGACCCTCAAGAAGAGTGGACGCGTCGCGTGGAGCCACCACAGACATTTGTAGGAAGTCATGTATAAAACTGACTATGGCCGCGACCCTCAAGAAGAGTGGACGCGTCGCGTTGAGCCACTGCAGACATTTGCGGGAAGTCACGTATAAAACTGACTATGGCCGCGACCCTCAAGAAGAGTGGACGCGTCGCGTGGAGCCACCACAGACATTTGTAGGAAGTCATGTATAAAACTGACTATGGCCGCGACCCTCAAGAAGAGTGGACGTGTCGCGTTGAGCCACTGCAGACATTTGCGGGAAGTCGCTTATAAAACCGACTCTGGCCGCGACCCTCGAGATGAGTGGATGCGTCGCGTTGATCCACTGCAGACATTTGCGGGAAGTCACTTATAAAACCGACTCTGGCCGCGACCCTCAAGAAGAGTGGACGTGTCGCGTTGAGCCACTGCAGACATTTGCGGGAAGTCACTTATAAAACGGACTCTGGCCGCGACCCTCAAGAAGAGTGGATGCGTCGCGCGGTTCGAAACGCAGAAATTCGCGGGAAGTCATGATTAAAAACTTTAGAACTATAATCAATACAGCATATCATATCCCTTGGGACTAATGAAACAAGTTAGGAGTTTCCGAAGTATCGAATGTGTTTTCAGTCAATAGAAATTGAAACCCGCCACAATAAGAGAGAGACGAATACCACTATTTACAACACTCACTTTACACATTATAAATGCATTGAAAAGGTCATCTGATTTAAATCAATTACTCTATAAATTAGGGCTTCAGATTCAGTTGCAGTGATTTAAAACCTGACATCTGTGTCAGACACAAAAGTATTTACATACCAATAAGATATCGCTACATTATTTATAGTAAATTAACTATCGTGACATCAACTATCAAAATAAGCATGCAATTATAGAAAAACTACAATTTTCATAAACGATTTTGGAAGGTGCCACAGTACCAGTTGAGTGGCAGAAGTTGGAACTACTTGAAGAACCTCAAATATAAATGAATAGGAGAGCAGATGATAGTTTTTGGTGTATTCGCGGTGTCGCCTCCTCCAGAGCGCAGCACTGCAAACGACAAAACGAAGGGCAAAGACGGCATCAACAAAGCTACTTGGCTATTTGTTTGCTTGTATTTGTATTTTCATTTTCGTTTTTGTGCGAACCTGGCGAAATAAAAGTATACTTCAGCCACCAAAAGAAATGTATGAAAATATTGATTGTGTAGAGAACTTTTGCTGCCTATTTATCAACGTTTTGGCAGTTAAAAATATTAAATGATGCAGGCTTGTATTTTTAGATGAAAATGTCACGTTTGGGAATCATGTGCCTTATTTGTCTGTCTTTACCCTTGACGTTATAAATATCATACACAGCTCATTACTGAACCTACTTCATAAATATACGTTGACAATCACTATAAAAGTTATAATTAAACACGAGAAACAGCAAAATGAGGGATGTCTGCTAAAATTAATAAATTTCATCTAATACCTTTATTCCAATTACGGTAAAATTAGAGCAGTTTAAAATTTATACAATAGATAGCACTATTACTATTAAATATTTACAACATGTATAATGAAAATACAATGGAGTTTTGCTTAGTGATACTAGATTCATTTTTATGCCTAAAAATTATTACTATGTATTTATATTTCTTAAAAGTCCTTACTAATATATAAATTAAATTCAAATAAATTTATTTAAAATATCTGTAATGGCAGTTGCCAATTGGATACTATAACGCGTTACAAGGATAAGATTAATATGTGTTACTTTGGATATTTTTTGTGAGTTACAGTCTGCATTCAATGCGCTTTGTAGCAAAGAGTTATTAGAATACTTGTTTTTAATTTACATACGTCAATTTGCTTTAATTTTTACATTTTGTTCTAAATCAAACATATAATATCTATCTATTTTTCAAGTTGAAGCTACCAAGCACGAAGCAACTGCAACTGTAATCTGGAAAATAATACTTTGAACGCTTTTTATCCTTAAATAACACGGCAACAAGGCAAGTTCAGACTATTTTTAATATTTGCAAAATCAGAACATTTCAAGTTACTGGTTTTCTACGCGACAAAACTCTAAAATACATCTGAACTTTTACATCGCAGTAAACGGCAAAACATTTGTTGATACCGTCTTTACTAGTTCATAAACTCGCCACCAGATGTCTGGTGGCAGGGAAGGTGGGAAGAGGACAACTGTGTGTAACAACAATAGTTTGGCAAAAAGGCAGGAATGTCGGAAATTGGTTGGGGGTAGGAGGGAAGGTGTCACACCACCCAGCGAAGCGAGCATCTTCTACTCTACCAGCCACATGCAGATGCTTGGTTTGTTTATGACTTAGCAGCACACTAATACATATCTTTTAATTGCCTAGTAACAAGTCTCGCATACTGGTACCCGCACTGTAGAGTGGATTACGATCACGTTACATCAGGCTCTAGTAGAGGGTTCGCAAAGTTCTGTGCCTTTCATTGTGTTAGGCATTATCGAACGATAAAGCTAAATAAATGACTTGTGAGAGAAAATGCTTGTTAGCATATTTCTTATGTTATGAAATGTTGTTTAAGTCCAGCCTTGTTCTATAAACATTTTTTGTGCTCACTGCACAGCAAATCAGAGGCAATGCTGTCTCTGAAAGGACATGTTTTATGTATCCAGTAATATTGCAACCAAAAGTAGCTGCGCAAAATGTGACAAAACCATGAGTTTGTGATAAATCATTACTAATGCTTTCACCAATTATGTATTGCCTGTTTTTCCTGTACTACAGAACAAAATGCCCTGTGCAACATATTTGTAAAAATGTGCTAGCGGTAATAATAAAATGTGACAAACTTTAAGGTCATATTATGTAAAAATATATTTCCCTTGAATTTGAATAATGTGATGTGTTACGTCAAGTTTCTGCCACATTTTTATAATAGAGCGATGAAATATTACCTTCTATTAATCAATGAATTGTAGAGGCAATTTCAACAAAATAAAACCACTATAGCTTATACCTAGTCAATTACAAGTTTCATAATTAAATTACCTTCGCAATTTTCAGTATGAAACAGTCAGGAATAAGCAAATTGTTTTTCAAGTGTTCATAGAAAACTGAAATGCAGACCTTTTTTTTTTCTGTATTGGACTGCAATTTCAACAAATTTCATGTACAAATTGTGATCTTAATATCGGTGATAAATGTAGGCCTATAAACACAGATCTAAAATTTTACAAGTAAAAACGTGAAGCATTCGGCTTGAATTTCCGACCATAAACTGTGTTAAGCCATTACGGGACCTCATGTACGTTCTGGCTCAACTGGGAGCAAAACCAGCACAAGTTGCATTTGAATAGCATTGACCACCTTCTCCCGTGTGGTGCTAGGGCTCCGATTGGCCTAGAGGGTCATTAGGGGGGCTTGGCCTTGGCTGGGATTGGCTGTTGGGATCGTTTGGTACGAATAGCACCTAAGTGCCATGAGGACTGTGATTGGCTGAGAGCTTAAGCCCTTACTCCAAGGAGGGGAATGGTAGGGAAGGGAGGAGAAGTGAGAGGAAATGAAGGGGAATGGGCCCATTTGGTACAAGTTGTGCGTAAGTGCCATGAAGGGGAAGTGTGTATCCCTCTCCTTATAGCATACTCCTGCATTAAAGCATACCCCTGCCTATTGTTATATCATACCCCTTTAGCCTCTCCCTCTCCTTATAGCATACCCTGCTTATGTCATACCCCTGAATTTAAGCATACCCCTGCCTATCCTTATAGCATACCCATGTAGCCTCTCTCTCCTTATAGCATACCCCTGGAGCCTCTCCATCTCTTTATAGCATACCCCTGCCTGTCCTTATGTCATACTCCTGCATTAAAGCATACCCTCTGTAGCCACTCATACCTCTCCCTCTACCTTATAGCATACCCTCTCCCTTGTCTTAAGAAATTACCCTCCTTCCTCCCCTACCTTATGACATATCCCCTCCAGCCTATCCTTGGTGCTAACCCCTCCCTCTACCTTAAATCATTGTCCACCCCTCTGCCCCTAACATACCCTGAAGCCTATACTTAATACAACACAAATTTTTGCATTACCCCACCTGCCACCCCTCTCTCCGCTAACCCGCAGGCTCACCTCTAGAGACATCCTCTCTTCTCGACTACCGAAGCTCGACTGAGGCTGGCTGGAGGAATCCCCAGTATAAACTGGTAGTCCCCACCCTACTCCAACCAGCAGTATATAAGGTTGGGTTACCTTATTTCAAGTATTTAGTTCGCAAGATGTCGCTGCCGTTTCACCCTGCAGCAACATACACAGGTGTCACCCGCCGTAATGCCTCGGTGATGTACACGCTGCCAGAGGAAGAAGATGGCCATATGGGGCCTCATTCGTAAACCGAGTCATGCGATGGCACCAGTTACTGGTTAATGGCACACAACCCGTGCATGTACGAGCACTCGCAAGACAGTATTGATTACAGTAGGGAAAATTGTGAGGTGGCAACCATGTTGCCAACCACACCTCTACCATCCACGCCAGAAGAGTTTATTGAATACAGACAACTCCACATGCCTGCATACCAACCACCAGCCGACAGGTAAGTTCTCTGTCTCATCCCTACCAACACCATCATCACAAGTTCGCAATTAGCAAAAAAGTGTCAACTCTCCTCAGTATACTGTGTGCCTTCGTTGCGAGAACAGTTGTGCAGTAATGTCTCTGGTAAAAACATCAGAATTTTCAAGATTAAGTCTAATTAAATTTACACCAGATAAGATTGACAGTTACGGCTACATAGACATTGACTATCGCTGTGTGCTCTACAAACGGCATATTGGTGAAACACAGTTCCAAACATGCAATGGTGAACTTCACTTGTACTGCTATTGGGATATTGACGATGTCTTCCACAGAAGAATCACAAACTGCTCAACTAGCCGATGTCCAGTAATACATCTTACTCCACTCACCAAGCTTCCAGCAACAGCCGACGAGTTGTACGTAGCAGATGAAGAAAAAGATATAGAACCTACTCAAGTTAACGCCGGAACAAACTTTGTGCTGCGCAAGTTTCAACAGGTCGTCTACAGCTGGTTTGAATCCTGTACCAGTGCCACACAAACAACACTCCTGCCCAACAACACCGCATACATCACACCCTGTGAGCAAAGACTTGGCATGTTGTCTGTGTAAGTACAGTGTTATAATTAGTGATTGAAAAACAATTTGCTTCTGTAATGTGTTAAACTCTATGACTTCAAAAAAAATGTTTGCATGTATTCATGGTTTTAACAATTTCCCCGAACCCTTCACTGTTAAAGAAATCGCCATAAGTAATTGGGACACTAACTATAGCAAATCGGTATTTACCTTTCTCCCTCCTTGTGACTGGCCAGTTCTTGATTTAGATACACAGAAGAAATTCAGGTTGCAAACATATGAAAAACACTACCTTAAATGGTTTAGTGGCAATATTAGTTACAACGATGTGGGGAAAGTAGTAAGCTCTATACTGTATGACGATATTTCTGTCTATGTTCTAGGCAGAAGACAAGATAAAATCTTACGCAATATTTGTTCGCCTAACATTAAAATTGTAAACATAAAACGTCATTTCCCAATTGGTTTTCACAAACTTGTCGACATGTACGATACTAAACTAAGTACATATTGTAAGCGCTATCTTTGTACTCATTGTAAGGCTGAATCCTTGAGAGAGTTCGGTGTAGATAAAATGTTTGGTTGTTAATGTACATAAATATTTTCAAACATGTGATATTTGAGAGATGCTTGTATTTCACAAAGTCATAGTATTTTCAAACATGTATAAGAGTTGTTTTCAATTATTATGTATTTATAATTATTATAAAATGTAGTTCAGAACTTTGCTTACGTAATATTAAAACTGTTCATAATTTTGTGTTCAAATACAGATTAAACCAATGTTATCTGATTTGAACATACATATTAAAATCCCTATTAGTAGAGTGTAACATATTTAATATTTTCAAAGTATCTTTCTGTAAAAACAAGTAGTTGGTAAGGTAATATATATCTCATTGTTTATAATCTTGTGCAGGAAGTGAAGTCGCAAAGTATGTATATGCGAGTATTCTCTTATTTTCTTCAAAAACTGAAATATTATGTAATAGTAGTTGTAAGTTAAAATTACAAATATGTAATATATAATAAAATGTATTCTTTCATTAAAAAAATGATGTAACAATTATGTAGGAAAATTCACAGTGTAGTATAATGTGCAAAGAGAAAAAAAAAGCTGAGTGATATACGTACGCCTGCCAACATCGCAGACTGGCTACATGTCAAACATTAGTGTGTGGCAGGTTGCATGACATCAGTGTTAACATTGACCAATTGTAAATTAAAACATATATTTTAACGTAATATACAGTTACCAAAACATATTCAGTAAATTAGTTTTAACATATTATACGATTAAAAAAATACAATTTAAAGGTAAAATGCTACAGGATGTACTCACCAGTAAAACAATTGAAAGGTTTAAACACTATATATTTAAAAAAAATATATATTTACAGAGACAATTTATAATAATTGCAAAATTCACATCTTCTTTCTAGTATGTCGCTTATAGTTGTCTTAATTTTTTGCTATCCCTCGTCTGTCGACTTAGGGGGACAGGCGAGCATGGCGGCACACACAAAATAGTATTTATTTATTTAACAACTTCCACTGTTCGCAAGAACAGCGACCGACGAGGAGGGTACACTGTTTATGTTTCCGACGCCCAGATGTAAACTGATGGCGACATCCAATAATTCCCGCTGACATATTCGAGCGAAAATAAACAAAGTAGGGTCTCGAGGGGGAACACATCCTGTGTGTGTCAGCTGCTACCATTTGAGCTCCTCAAGCCCACCCCACCCCCCGCCATCCACATGCGCTACAAGACACACTCGCAGATGTCTCCTCTCGAAGACTTACTGTTTGTGAATTAAAGGCAATGTATTACCTTTATATTCCCCAGTCGCCAAGCTTTTTGGTAAACCGCGCCATTGAATCAACACGCGATCTCGACTACGTCTGAGTATTTTATCTACAAGATACAAATTTGGAATTTTAACTAGTTTTATTTCCCACTCATAAAACCCGCCTTTTATAGGAGAGCCTGTATAATCTTGTAGAATATACATCCGAGGGTTCGTTTCATTCACAGATCACAGCAGTAATTTAAAATACTGCATAACTAAAGTTCACTTTAAAACCATTGCCAAATTCACATTTCACGTTCGGTATAGGCTAAACACGTAATCACCCATTTTTAACTTCTCAGGTCTAGAATCCACTGTCTTAATGTCCTTGTACACAGTGTTTAAAAGTAAATTATCGACAACATTTTTCGATGCCATTTTTATCGTTCGATGATATTTAGAATTATACTTCTCTGCGACTAGTGGCAATATTTTAATCTAATTATGTGAGCCGTATATCATGAATTGCCTATACAATATTTCATTAATTGCGCGTATCATTCGTTCTACAATCGCGCACTTTTTGTCTGTATTCGAAAAGTAATAGTTTATAGTGTATTTCAACATTAACGTCTTAAAATGCCAGTATTTTAATTCGGTGCCATTGTCAGAACTTATGTTATTAGGGGAACACTGTTTTTTAACAGTTTTTCCATTGCATTAGTAACAATCTTGGCGCTTATGTTCTTAAGGGGAAATTCCCATAGAAATTTACAGTAAACATCTATAACCATTAGAATAAATTTATAACCTTTATTCAATCTAGCAAACTGACTGAAATCGGCAAGATCTATTTGAAATAAATCGTTCAAATCGTGCGTTATTATTTTTCTTCCGGGGAAATTAAGTCTACGTGAACCATGCAATTCGCGAACCAAGACTTCGATACTCATGTCTATATATATCCGCTTTCCTGCAATTATTCAAACACATAATTAGCTTGCTTAGATGCTAGTAATAAGCGTAAATGTGCTACAAGCTCATTCGGATTGTTCCAATAAACATAATTTGCATCCCTATCACGTTTGCTTAGTGCAGTCCTCTGCACAATACTGTAGCGATGGCTAATAATAGGAAACTTAGGATGTTGGGTGTATTTATATTCGCCACTATCCACGTCGTTGTCGACATACTGGGCGTTAGTAAATACAATGCCAAATCAGCATTAGAGTACCCATTAGGATCTTTTTTTAATAATAATTCGTATAAGCCAGAACTAACATCAGCTGTGATATCGCCTACTTTCAGTATATCCCCGGGCAAAAACACAATTTCACATTTCCCCAGATAAAAGATTATTTCTACGTCTATACACGCCGTACTCATTGTCGCGGTCAGCTGCGCAGTTTTTTTAATTTGAGATATTCTTTCACGGTGTGACTGAGTTCAGCTGATGCAATTTCTTGTTTCCTGGGTACAGGTTCAAGCACCGGAGATGTCTGTTTCAAATTATCGAGGCGGGATGTCATAGGTTTTAATATCTGCTCGGTATGTGTCCTGGCCAAGGCGTGCTTTCTTTGCAAGTAAATGTTTGGCCTTTACGGTTTCTATTACACCATGTAATTCTTCTGCAAGTGACAACATTATTGTGACGCGGAAATGAAAACGTTACATTCTTATATAGCAACGTGGCAACGCGAGCTTCGTGTCGTGTCTTCATATGCTGCATACGTGTCAGTGTTGCGCGCAATGTCAGACAATCAAGACTGTTCGCGACTCCGTGACATTTCTTGCACTCACCTCCTGCAACACCAGCAAACAACCCACCCTGTTCTCCTTTGGCGGCACTTCCATGAGATGTTTCAAGTTTTTTCTTCACGTCAACGAGTTTTGTGTGTATCTTCTCTATTTTACTATCCAACACGCTTAGTTTCCCATTTAAATACGTAAATAACTTCTTTCCAACATCGTCCGTCTGTTTTTCTACATTATTGTTCGTAGCTATGTCTAGTAAGCACATTATTAGCTCGTTTTTGAAACTTGTATGCATCATTTGCAGTTTAACATCCACAGATTGGTTCATTTCACGTGCAACACTCTCTGAAATGTTTAGTATTTGAGAAATTATGTTTGTAAGTGTGTTTTCAATCAAGTCTGCTAACACACTCATATTCTCACCTATACCTGCAATCTCTTTCGGAACATCAGAACCTACCTCCAGACTTTGTATCAAATCAAGTGTTATGTTCTCTATTGTAGCAGTAAATTTTTTTTAATTTGCCCACTGTTGTACATACAGCATCCATCGTGATAGTGTTTAAGTTCATAACATAACTTCTATTGACTGCATCACTAGCCAGCAATGGATTTCCGACATTGCGTAACACATGCCCACTCAAACTACACGAGCCATTGCGGTCGTGCGTGATACATTCGTGCTCACGCTTTTTCTTAAAGAGTGATGTGAACAAAGTTTGAAATCGAATAACTAAAAATTCGTCAGGAATGATGAAATGATCAAAACCACACCTGTACCTACAACTATTTATAGGAAAGTCATTAAAAATAGTTAAAAATCCAAACTTATCACGCCAACAGAACGAGCACACTTCTTTGAACTTGTTTAATGACATCTGTCGTTACATGATCAACATATGCATGATGTATGTTCCTGTTAGCCATCTTAAACAATACCACAACATTAAAATTATCACTTAAGTTATGTTTTAGGATTCTAGCATAACTTTGCGAAAAGTAAAAACAATTAACGCCCCAGTGATGTCCGAAACTGAAGTAATTTTGAATCATGCTTTGTGGTTCGGCCCACACATCATCAAATATGAATATTGAACTAGGTAAGACATCTCTGAGCGACACAAATTGTTTCTTGTCGCTGTACGAAAAATATATAATTTCCTCAATTACAGTTTATAGTTTTCTCCAAACGCTTGTATTTGTCTTGATGCAAAGTTTCGGGAAACACATACACATTATCAAACTTTAAATCCATTCAGTTGTTCGAGTAAACTCAACATTAAGCAAGATTTCCCCGAGGAAATTGGTCAAGATATACACACTAAAACATTATGCAGTAACAATGGACCATGTATTCCAACAGTGTTGTGTTATTTTCCGTAATTTAAAATAATTACTGGCAGTTCGAATTTTTGCTTAATTATCTTCATTGCTACTGAGCTAAACCGTATATAAGTGTTCCTATTTATATGCTACACCACAGTGTATAACTATGCGTCGTGGATGCAAGGTAAAAAAGAAAGGTCGTTGTTTACTTACGAAGCTTATAAACAACCTACCTTTCGAAGCTCATATCCCATCTTGTAAGTACTGTGGTCCTGGGGCACGGCTTACCCCGAGATTAGCAAGCGGAGATAAGGCTATAAGCAGGTTATATGAAGCTCGCAAACACGATATTAAGTATTTCCTCACTAACGATCTCGAAGAACATCACACAGCAGACTGCGAGTAGGTAACCTGAGCAGAAGAAATAGCTAAATCACCACAGACCAAGCTTGGTGAAAAAGCAGCCTATTGGCTCGTATCGAAAATTATGAAGGCTAAAGTAAAAACAGGTGCTGGAAATATTAAAAAAAGAAGACATGGCATAGCAAAGTGTAAGAGAGGTGGTATCATTCCATTACTATTTCCAGCATTAGCAGCACTTGGGGCATTAGCTGATGGAGCTAGATCTATTGCAAAAACTATTACGTCGAAAAACGCTAATGAAAAAGGTTTAGCGGAACTTATGCCTCACAATGCCAAGATGAAAACTTTAGCCTCTACTGATAAAAACTGGCATGGTCTCTATTTAAGACCATACACACAAGGGAGAGCTTTAAAATGCACAAACACAAATATTAAACAGTTCACTGCAATACGCGCTAACCATAGAGATTTGCGTTACTATGCTAAAAAATTGCGTATACTGTATTTTCGAGACGTTTACATAAGGAACGCTCTTCCTCGAAAACAACATGCACGTGAAAATGTAAAAGTTAGTTTGGACGATCGTAAAGGTGATGGTACACACTGAACGTGTTTTAACAAAATAGACAACAATGCGCATTACTATGACACTTTCGTGATTTGCGCCCGCCAAAAGAGGTATGTGCTTACTTGCAGGGAAGTAAACTAACATATTGTTGCGAGCCACGACTGCCTGGCTGGGCGGTGTAGTACGATACTGTGGTGGCGGAGCTAGGACACCCCCTTCCCACCCACTCCTCGGCGCCGTGGCTGTCGGGCAGGGCAGCGAAATACAATACAGTGGCGGCAGCGCTAAAAGTCCTCCTCGGGTGCTGCATGGATTATATTAATCCATGATAACCCCCTGTGCCCAATATCGGGTAACCGAGGGAATTATCGTGATCTGGAATGTTCCTGTTTCCTCTTTATCTCTCGGGGTGGTGTTTGACTTTGAAGCGGCACCTTTCCAGGCGGTTGGAGAACAGAGACCTGCCGAGATAATTCGAGAAGTAAGGGTGGGTATAAAAGGGACAGCTGAAGCAGGAGCGAGGGAGTTTTTGCTGGCAGGTGCCTGGTGCGATCTCAAGTGATAGTGACAAGTGTTAGATTGCGACGACTGTTCGAGGGTGTCCAGCGAGTGGGACCGCAGCAAGTAGTAGGAAGAAGGTGTTTCTAGGCCAGAAAAGAGTTTTCGGTATTACTTCTTTGGGTCCACCATTGTGAATGACTAGTAACCTTTCCATATACAGAGAACTTATTTAGATGTATTTTTTTATCCTTTACATAAATAGTAGTAATTTGCTCTGTTTGACATTTACTGTATAAATCATTATAGACATAGGTTATTTTTTGTATATACAGTTGTAAATAAACTAGGTTAGCTTTATTTTCTTTATTTTATCAAAGACCTCCATCCCCAAACGTACCTAGCCCGTAACTTGTAACACAGGTGTCAGAAGTGGGATGGAGGCAATTATTTAAATTTTAATTAAATGTTTTAAATGATGTCAAAATTAAGTGTAGATGGTTAGATATTTATTGAAACTTGTTAATATTTTTATTAGATAAGAAATTTTAGGTTATAAGTCTATGTTTAGAAGAAAAATGGCTAGTGAGCTAGAGGGTTTGCGAGCACTAATAGATGGACTAAGCAGCCAAATAAGCGGTGTAAATACCAAAATTGACAGTGTTAAAGAGAATGTTGACAAGAAAATTGACAGTGTTAACGAAAATGTAGACAAGAAAATGGACAGCATTGATAGGAAAATTGACAGTGTTAATGAGAATGTAGACAAGAAAATTCAGTGTAGAAAGGAAAATTGAGTGTTAATGAAAACATAGACAATAAGATAGAGGGAATTAGTGAGCTAGTGCATACGAAAATAGAGCACATGGACACGAAAATTGAAAGTGTTTCTCAAATGGTGGACATAAAAATTGACAATGTTAGTGAATTGGTGGACCATAGAATTGACAGTGTTAATGAAAATGTCGAAAAGAAAATCGGAAGTGTGAAAGACGACCTGCAGAAAAAGGTGAGTGACTAAGGACGGAATAGGAGAAAATTCCACAGCGACAAGCAGGTGGTCAGCCATCGGTGTGTCGGGATAGCTACTCGACAAAGCCAGAGCTAGGACATCAGGATAACGATGGGAGGTGCTCTGCGATATCAGGATCGGCGGTAGACTTACCACAGAACATGAATACAGCTGAGATTGCCATGCCTGGGATTGGAAAGGGAGTTACAATCAATCCTGCCCCTTATGATGGCCAAACCCCATGGCGTGAATATCAGCACCAATATGAGATTGTTGCAACCCTGAATGGTTGTACAGAAGAGCAACGTGCCTACTACCTGGCAGCAGTGTTGAGGGGCCCTGCACTCAGTATACTTCAATCTTTGCCTGAACGACATCGCCTGGTGTAGTCTACGTTGGTCTCTGCCTTGGAGCTGTGCTTCGGGGACCGCTATTTGCGACATGCCCACCATGCCCAACTTCGAAGCCGCAGCCAGCGACCTTGGGAGTCACTTCAGGAACTTTGGCAAGTGTGAGACTAGCCCATCTGTCACTTGAGGGGTGTCCAGAGGAGGCGCGAGATGTGCTTGCAATTGGGTTCTTTGTTGATGCCATTGCAGACTTGGAGGTGCGACAAGCAGTACGCCCGGCAGCACCTCGTACTATGCAAGATACTCTAGCCCGTGCACTGGAAGTCGAGTCAGCAAGGCAGGTGCCAGCGAATTGGCATGTGGTGCGAGCAGCGAAAATAATAAGTAAAGAAGAGGGGAACAGCATCGAGAATACTCTGAAGGAAATGATGACAGCAATCAGCGTCATTTCCAGCAGAGTTGGTGCTTTGGAACACCACCCTCGACCGGGAAAGCGACCAGAGTGCTGGGAGTGTGGACGACCTGGACACCTAAGAGCCCAGTGTCGGCAGTATCAGCGAAGAAACCAGGGCCGAGAGCCAGGTGAGACCAACCAATCAGTTAAAAATTTGGGAAAAAATGTAAACACCGGTCTTGAGGGGTGAAGGTCGGTGATTGCTGGAGGTAAGGCCCCACAATTCCTTCGAGTACGTTCGGTGAAACAGGAAGTTGATGCATTGCTGGTAGAGGGCAGCCTGGATGATGTACCCTGTCAGATGGTTGTAGATACAGAGGCGACCATTACTGTCGTCAGGCCAGACATCATTAGGCCTTTCCCCCAGCAATTACATGATCAAAGTACTGGAGTGTCACTGTAACTGGTGAGACAACACCAGTGAAAGGGAAGAAGTGTGTGCAACTAAAATTGGGTGAACTAGAGTTAGAACATTAAGTCTATATAGTGGATATTGCAGATGCATGTTTACTGGAACTAGATATTTTGCACTAAATAGGATGCTGCATTGACACTTGACTGGAGGTCTTAAAGGTAGATGAAACCGAGTTGGTACTGATACCACGACCAGAATTAACATCACCAGTCAGCTGCCCTGTAGTTTGTTGTCAGGCCACTGTGTTGCCCACTTCTAGCGAAATTGTGATTCCAGGGCACTGTATATGACAGTTTGTAAGGCGCCTAGGATTAATCGAGACTATGAGAAGAGGGAGTAACCTCCCTGATGGAGTACTTATAGCCAGGACTTTGGTTTCATCAGGATCAAATAATTTCCCTGTTAGAATGATGAACTTGAATGACCAGGCAATTCGTCATGAGGAGGGGGCAACGATTGGCTTGTGTAAGCAGGTTTCCCAGATAAACACCACTGAGTCTAAGGTCTTAAGGGAGGATCTTGTAAAGCATACTCTGCCAGAACAACTTACAAAACTTCTGAAGAGGACAAAGGAAAACCTGGACTGGAGACAAGAGAATGCTGTTGCAGAACTCTTAAAGAATCAAAATGCTTTTTTCATGTGGTTCACATGATCTTGGTAGGACATCTGTGGCATGTAACCATATTAATACAGGTGATGCTAGACCTATCAAGCAACCTCCTAGACGTCTACCTTTTAATTCACATGAGGTTGTAGATTACATTCTGAAGGAAATGAATCTGGATGTGATAGAGCCATCGAAGAGCCCCTGGTTCTCTCTGGTTGTGTTGGTTAAGAAGAAATATGGTTCAACAAGATTTTGTGTAGATTACCGGCGGCTGAATGATGTGACCAGGAAAGACTCCTACCCGCTTCCTCGGAAAGATGACACCTTGCATAGCCTGGCTGGATCCCAGTGGTTCTCAACCTTGGACATGAAAAGCGGTTACTGGCAATGTGAAGTGGCCCCGAAAGATAGAGAGAAGACTGCCTTTTCTGTACAAGGGAAAGGAACTTTGCAATTCAGGGTTATCCCTTTTGAACTGTGCAATGCTCCAGCAACATTTGAATGACTCATGGAAAGACAAAAGCAATTAGAGATTGGCCACATCCAACTGATCGGACTCAAGTAAGGAGTTTCCTTGGGCTGTGTGCTTACTATCGGCGTTTTGTGCATGGATTCGCCACAATAGCAAAGCCATTACATTAATTGACTGATACTAAAATAAAATTTTTCTGGACCCCCGATTGTGAATTCCCATTCAGAAAATTAAAGGAGATTTTGGTTTCACCTCCTGTCCTAGGTTATCCTAGTAGTGATGGACAGTTCATTTTAGACACTGATGCGAACGATGTTGGGATTGGTGCTGTGTTGTCACAGATCCAGGATGGAAAAGAGAGGCTATTAGAGTATTTCAGCAAAAAGTTACATAAGCCTGAAAGAAATTACTGTGTAACTCGCAGGGAGCTCCTGGCAATGGTTAAGTCTATTTCACATTTTCACCATTACTTATATGGAAGGCATTTATTCTACAAACAGATCATGCATCATTACATTGGTTAATGAACTTCAAAAACCCAGAAGGACAGATAGCTAGGTGGATGCAGCACCTTCAAGAGTACGATTTTGAAATACAGCACAGACCTGGGCACTTACACAATGCTGATGCACTGTCCAGGAGGAGGCCATGCGAGCCAATGTGCTTTCATTGTGATCGCCAAGAAGGGAAGGCTGGGAAGACACCAACTGCTCGGATAACAAGAATCCAAGTGTCCACAACTGGCAGTGAAATTTCTCCCTGGAGCGATGAAAAGATTGGCGAAGAACAGAGAAAGGACCCTGCTCTTGGGCCAATACTAGAATGGAAGGAAAAAGGCCAGCGCCCAGAGTGGACCGATTTATCTGATCAAAGTACTACAACTAAGGCATACTGAGCACAATGGGATTCTCTATCTCTAAGAAATGTTGTCCTGTACCGGAACTGAGAAAGTGCAGACGGCAAAGAAACACACCTATAGCTGGTACTCCCAGAAATTAGAGTTCCAGAGGTGCTGAAGGAACTTCATAGTTCAGCAGCTGGAGGACATTTTGGAGTTAATAAGACTCTCAACAAAGTTAAATTGCGATATTATTGGCTACTTTGCAGGGATGATGTCGAGAGGTGGTGCCGAACATATGATGCTTGTACAGCAAAAAAGGGACCAAGAACTAGAGGGCATGGTCATCTTCAGAAGTACATTGTCGGAGCCCCGTTCGAGAGGATGGCAGTAGATATTTTGGGTACCTTGCTAGCGATTGAGAGGAAGAATCGGTACCTATTGGTGGTGCCAGACTACTTCACCAAGTGGCCTGAAGTCATACCAATACCTAACCAAGAGGCTAGCACAGTGGCCGATGCTTTAGTGGAGCATGTATTTCTCAAGGTTTGGAGTGCCACTCGAACTTCACTCTGACCAGGGCCGCAACTTTGAAGCCAAGTTATTCCAGGAAGTAACCAAACTTTTGGGAATGAAGAAGACATGGACTACTCCTTTGCATCCTCAGTCAGATGGGATAGTCGAGCGGTTAAATCGTACCTTAGAACAGTATCTGTCCTTTTTTATAACCGACAATCAAAAGGACTGGGACTCCAAGGTGCCCCTGTTTCTCCTTGCATATCGGTCAGCTGTCCATGAAGCCACAAGGGTAACACCTACGAAGATGCTGTTAGGGCGAGAGCTTCGTCTTCCAAGTGACCTACTGTTTGGGAGGCCAGCAGAAAAAGAACAGCCTGCTTCACCGATCGTGTATGCTGACGAAATGTGTCGCAAATTGAGCACAGTCCATGACTTCGCTCGGCAACATTTAAGAGTCAACACCGACCGGATGAAAACGAGGTATGATCGGAGGGGACCTGAAAAGACATTTCAAAAAGGACAGCTGGTGTGGCTGTATAACCCACAACGACGGAAAGGATACTGTCCGAAACTACAGAAATGCTGGGAAGGCCCTTACCATATTGTCAAGAAGATAAATGATGTGGTCTTTCGGATAGTTCGCAAGGGCTCTCGGACAAGAAAACCCAAGGTTGTGCATATTGCCAGACTGGCTCTCTATGATGGACCAGAGTCCGTTGTGTCTGCTCGGGACGGGTAGACTTGAGGATGGAGCAGTGTTGCGAGCCGCGAAGGTCTGGCTGGGTGGTGTAGTACGATACTGTGGTGGCGGAGCTAGGACACCCCCTTCCCACTCACTCCTCGGCGCCGTGGCTGTCGGGCAGGGCGGCGAAATACAATACAGTGGCGGCAGCGCTAAAAGACCTCCTCGGGTGCTGCATGGATTATATTACTCCATGATAACCACCTGCACCTAATAACGGGTAACCGAGGGAAATATCGTAATCTGAAATGTTCCTGATTCCTATTTATCTCTCGGGGTGGTGCTTGACTTTGAAGCAGCACCTTTCCAGGCGGTTGGAGAACAGAGACCTGCCGAGATAATTCGAGAAGTAGGGGTGGGTATAAAAGGGAGAGCTGCAGCAGGAGCGAGAGAGTTTTTGCTTGCAGGTGCCTGGTGCGATCTCAAGTGATAGTGACAAGTATTAGATTGCAACGACTGATCGAGGGTGTCCAGCGAGTGTGACTGCAGCGATTAGTAGAAGGAAGGTGTTTCTAGGCCAGAAAAGATTCTTCGGTATTATTTCACTGGGTCCACCATTGTGAGAGACTAGTAACCTTTCCATACACAGAGAACTTATTTAGATGTATTTTTTTATCTTTATGTAAATAGTAGTAATTTGTTCTGTTTGACATTTACTGTATAAATCATTATAGACATAGGTTATTTTTTGTATATACAGTTGTAAATAAACTAGGTTAGCTTTATTTTCTTAATTTTATCAAAGACCTCCATCCCCAAACGTACCTAGCCCGCAACTTGTAACAATATAATTACTTGACCGACCAGTTACCAAACACGTGGAACTGTGGATACTTGTGTCTTAAATTTCTCGCAAATATATAAAAGCAACACACAGCTGGGAAACAGAGACCAGTAATAATGTTGTTGACTTTATTGTTGACAGGTAAATCCTCGGAATTGAAAGCTACGTATTTTCCGCCTCTCGACTTGTCCGGTGAATGGCAAGTATGTTTGGTTAGTCTCGTTAGTTATAATTCAAAAGCAAACATTGATGCTGGGAACAACAGATTTGTATATCAGACAGGCGGTGAGCAAAATGAAATAGTAATTCCGACAGGCTCCTACGAAGTTTCCGATATTGAATAATATTTAAGGATTGCATTACCTAAAGGCATAATGATTTCTCTGAAAGGAAATGAAAATACACTTAAGTGTTGGATGTTAAGTAGTCTATTAATAGACTTTGGAGCTCGCAACACATTTTGCATAATGCTAGTTATAAACCAGCAATTTACAGTGCAAACCATTTTCACAAATCGCAAGATCCTGTAAACATACTTCCAGTAAATATTTGTAGAGTTAATCTGAATATCACGGAAGGTTCCTATTTAAACGACAAACCAACAAACACTATACACGAGTTTATGTGTTCTGTTCCTCCAGGTTTTAAAATAATTTAACATCCTCGAACATTAATTTATGCGCCTGTAATAGATAACTGCGTGGATGAAATTGTCTTATGTATAGTAGACCAAGCGAACAGATTGGTAAACTTTCGCGATGAGGAAATAACAGCATGGCTTCACTTGAAGAAAATAAAGTATAAAAACTATAAAAGCAACACCAACGTAATAGAATACATTCAGTGTGCTACATAATGAGGATTAATTTTCTTAATAACACAATGCTGCACAGACACATGTTAGAGCATAGTATAAAACATCGTGAGTGCTCACACAAACTTATCAGTGCTCTTTGTAAGCCTATACAGTTAACACGTTCCAACATACAACTTTTTGAGCGGTTAGGATATACTGTGAAGAAACATGGACGGAGTTCTTAATACCGAAACCCCATGTAACTTCTGATGATGCAATCACAAAGACAGAGTTACATATAAACCGTTTAGAGCAGGTCCTTACGTTTTTCCATCGGAAATAAGGATTTGTATACAGAATCAAGATATATACACGTTGCCTTGCAAGTCGCACATAAGACTGCGAAGGACGTTTAAAAAAGCTGATGGAACTAACGTCCTACACACGAGTATCGTGCGAAACTGACTTTTGCAGTTGTTTGATCATATAGCTTATGAATTGAACGGTGTGGAGATTAACCAATCGAGAGATGTTGGTATTACTTCGACAATAAAAAATTACATTTCTGTCGGTGAGTATGAAAAACAAGCTCACAAAGCAGCTGGTTGGGCTGATAAAGATGATTTCAAGTTGAACATAAACCCTGGAGGAATATACAAAGCAGTCATTGCCACTGAAAATGTTGCTCGGCTTCGCCGAGGACTATATCCGCATGATCCTTAATGCTAAACAGGAACTCGTTCTACTGTTGACAAATACTACAGCAAATGCAATGTATCACGCAGGGGACGTGGAAGAACCCGTCACATTAGAACTAAAGACTGTAGAATGGTTAGTGCCGCACGTGGTTGTAAATACGCGAGAACGTATGTGTTTACTGAAACATGTTGAAAAAGGTAGACGTGACTGTTGCGTTCCGTTCCTGGAGTTTAGAATGCTATCCTACCTTGCCTAGTGCGCGTACGATAAATTGGAACGTAAAATCAAGTTTCCCCGCAGAGAAACCAAGGTTTGTAAGAATCGGTTTCCAATCTAATCGCCAAAATAACGTAACTAGAAACAGATCGCTTTTCGATCACTGTAACATAAAAAACATTAAACTGTATCTCAACAGCGAATGTTACCCATACTCTGATTTCAATGTAAATTTTACCAACGGTGAATTTTTGATTGTTTACGAAATGTACAGAGCGTTTCAAGCTGCTTATTATGGATGAGAGCCGTCTGTAACTTTAGCACCTACTGACTATGTTGAAAAAACACCGTTATTCGTATTTTACGTGTCAAAACTAAACGAAACGAAAAATTCTAACGTTATTGATTTGCGAATAGAAATTACCGCTGATGTAATTTTCCCTCCACAAACGCAAACTTTTGCCCTTATATTACACGACAGACTTATTTCTTATAATGCTCGAGATAAACTCCTGAAAGTATTGACGTAAGATAGTTACTTGCGAACCTCTGAACAGAGAACAAGTTCTTTAACACACAGGGATTCTACACATGTTCAGGGTTAATTGTATAGCAAATATGTGTGGCGCGAATGCAAGGCGAGACAAAATATTTTACGCTAAAAGCGCCATTTCCCTGGTGTGATTTGGATGATAAATTTAAGCGCACGAATGCGTGGCTTATACGTAATTACCATCGTGTTTCGTCGAATGAAGGAAGTATTAATTACACAGAGTTGCCATTTCTTCTCAAACAATGCATAGGTAATTCCACTGTGTACGTTTCAGGAATAGACCAGGAGAGAATTCTGCGTACGTTGTGTGTAAATAACGTGATTGATTTACAGCTTGCTTATGGTTGTCCGTCATATATAACATGAAGTAAAATGTATGGAGATTATCACACATACTCAAAGGTGCAGCAAAATGCCTAGAACTTACGTGCGTGGTTCACGGAGCATTATATTTAACACATTGAAATAACTAATTTCAAGTCAGTCTCCGCAAGTATGCTGGTGTCTGACCCACCTCAAACTAACGAGACAGTTCAGGTTGGTTATAGGCGTGTGTGTTTTAAACCTCATGGTTTACCGCTGCAGATGCATGTTTGTAACGACAGTGAACTATGGACGTATTAATTTGATACTTATTTACATATATGCTACAGAGACGGCGTGGAGTGTCAGCTCGCCAACTGTCCCGTCTACCATTTACATCCAGACGTAAGTTTACTGTGTATGTTCGACAACTTGCTACAACTCTATTTTAACGGAGTGTTACGTGGATATCACTCTGAACACCGCATTGATTACAATCTAATACGACCTGAAAATGGCGCGATAGTCAGCTGGTACGAGGTTTGTGATGGTGACATACACAGACATTGTCTAGCAGATAACACATTTGACATGTTGTGTTGTGAATGGAGTTGTGAAATAGCAAACACGAAATATGAAGAGTGACGGAGATGAATGCCAGTGTGTCTGCTTTTATTACATGCACGTGCGTACTGAATTACGTCTCATTCCGTATTTCGACGCCCATTATGTTTCCTCACCAAGTGAGTATGTTATCGTAAAACGTAACATCAGTTGTTAACGAGACTTTGAGCTGTATACTTCCAGTAACGTAGTGCAGCTTTGGCTGTTACTGGAGACCTCATTCGCCGCCAACCTACACCTACATTTCTGCGGTGACGGAAACATAAACATTCACCCAGCAAATCCGTACGTGAGTGTTAAACAAGGCAGGAGCAGCGTGGAATACGCTTATTAATCTTTTGGCACTTTACGTCACTTTATGGAATCGTGTAATGGAATATTCCACATTAAGGTTGCGCCTTTCTTCTAGGGGATGAGAGCAGACACGATATTATCGCTTGTGGAGACATAAAAAAAGTGTCCCGTGTACTACATGTTGGACTCAACACCTCTTTCGTGTACTGTGGACGCTGTGTATGAGCATTACAAGAACTTGAGCCTGGAACAAGCTAACAGCATCGTGCTTCACAGTCCAGAGTGTGCGACGCCCATGTACGCCGCATCGCCTTGTGACACACTGCATTGAGTCACGCTAGCGCGTGACACGTCATCACGAGCTAGGACACCGCGCATTACAAAGGTGAGAAAATTAAAGAACAAATCTGACATTGAGGAAATTGTAAATAAGTGTTTGCGCAAAATACTTTGAACTGTACTGCATAGTTTACCTCAATAAACGTTTTAAAGAAACTGTACGTGTATTATATGTTTTAAAACCTTGTTGGCAGACCCGTTTGTCCCTAGCTAGATAGCTAGCTGCAACTGGATGGCACACACACTTTTTGCAGGATGGGGAGGATCGTTTGTTTAGGCTTGTGAGGGGTGACTGTTTAGATTAATTACAGGAAATCCTCTTCAAGTTGTAGGGGTGTAAGACATACGTGTTCCCACAGGGGAGAAATATTTGTGAGGGGTGGATGTTTAAATTAATTACAGAAAGTCCAAGTTGTGTCAAATTAACAGGGAAAGCCATTAATTATGACTGATGCGGCTTTTTGTAACGCAAACATGGGGTTGGTAGCAATAAACAAGGCGTCCACAGATGTGGTGACAGGGAAAATACAGCCCTGTCTACCTGGAACACATGTTCTGAAGAGAAGTGTCAGAGTGAACATGTGTGAGAGAAGGGGTATCACATCATTGTGTATACTACCACCACCTTGTCTTGTTACGTCTACATGCAAACATGGGGTTGGTAGCAATAAACAAGGGGTCCACAGATGTGGTGACAGGGAAAATACAGCCCTGTCTACCTGGAACACATGTTCTGAAGAG
>PNEQ01048297.1:0-12819 GCA_003012365.1 Medauroidea extradentata | reverse complement strand
AGGCCAGGAGATGTCCCAACCTTCCTCACAGTCCAGTGTCTCTCCAGCAACTGACTGTCTCCCTTGGTTCAGAAGGAGGGGAGGGTAGTGTGGAGGGAGGGGTCGGTGGCAGGCAAGGATGAAGCGTGCCCAAATATGGGCCAGCCTGGCTCTCTCTCCAAGATGTGACAAACAAAAACATAATAAAGGAAGCTAAACAATCTGTCAACATGACATAACCTCTGTTTACTGCACTGCTAACTGAGAACAAGTTTGTTTTAAGGCTGGGTACATGCAACACGTTATTCAAACTGGTTCCACCCAGTTATGGCCATTATAAGCTTGTAACACTATTTGTCCGATGCCTACAGCACTGATAGTCGACCCTTCTCCAATCACGACTGGCTTCTCTCTTGTTAATTTCTCATATGATGTGTAGACATCATTTTCACTGGCACCGCTATCAAGAAGCCATTTATTGTTTGATGATACATCTGCCATTGCTGATACCGACACAATGAATGCATTGCTGTTCTCGCTCGACCTAACCTTACAGTCTTGTTTATAATGTCCAGGTTTTTTTCCATTAAAGGACCATCTCTCGCTCTTTTCTTCACTTCCATAATCTTTCTTCCGTGTTCTTGTGTTTCTACATATGTAGCAACCCTCCTTATTTGTCACTAGTGCCTTACACTCCGATTCTTCTCGCTCCTTCATTCTTTCCTCTTCCACAGAAAGCAGTTAGATTCTCTGTCTGTTTATCATCTGGAGTTGATTACCAAGCTGATACGAAATGCTTATATTTCTCAGGTAATGACATAAGAACTTTTGTCGTAACAAATTTGGCAGAAAAATTCTCTCCTAACTCGCTCAAATTATTCTGAAACTCAACTATTTTTGACAGAAAAGTTGACATATCATGGCTTTCATCATAATTGTATGCAAAAAAACTTTGCTGCACCATGTGAAGACTTGTATCACCTCGTTGCTCATACACACTGTGCAATTTGTCCACATCTCACAAGCAGTATTACATGTAATAATGTGCAACATTACACTCTCAGAAAGTTGGGTCACTATCAGACTTAGAACTTTCGCATCCTTTTTCACCCACTCTGCCGGCTCAGCTTCTGGTTTGGGTTCCGAGCCATCTACAACACCGAAGACGTCCTCCTAACAATACACCAATCTGGAATTTCCATACATACCAATTTTTTGTCCCTTCTAGCTTGATAACACCCACTGACGTACTTACTGTCATCTGCTCCATTCTTCAGCAATTTCTTGCTAAGTTTTGTGTATCATAACCGAACACCGTGACCAAGATGTCGGCCGAACCACCTACAACATTGATACTGCAACCACCGCTACAGTACCGTTCCAGACTTAACCGCTACATAAATATTTTCAGCTGCCTTTAACCAACTACAATTCGTGAGACGCGGTGTGTGGGCCCATAATCTTTTAGTATAAACTTGTTTTGCAGTGGATTACTATTAACACCTGCTTTATTACCAAGCACTCAGTACAAAAACAAACTGCGTCAACCATCTCTAAAAAAAGTCATGCGATAAAAATACTTAACAGGCTTACCAACACTATGCTACATGATATATATTTTATAGTAATTCCCAACACAATGCAACAAAAATTAATTAGCCTGAATTTAGGAAACATAAATAAAAAAATTTAATGTTTAAGTTGCGTCGTATTTGATACGGCACAATATATATTCCTTCTAAGGTGTTTAACTGATGAAAATGTGTTTTGCCTATTGATGTGAAATAACCATTTAAATGAAATTTCCTTTTTAAAATCTTATTATGTCATATATTCATATTTTGAGTACAGTACATGTAATGTTTTTTTTATGTTCATGTATTTATTTGTGCAGTTTTATGTACTGAAACATCTGAACTGTGGTTCTTATAAATATTGTCATGTAAAGAACGTAATGTGTTACTTACAGGTGGGAAAGTCTCTCAGAGCTAGGTCTGCTGGTTTGTCATTTTATTGAGCACTTTCTTTAGTGTTCTGTAATGTTCAAAGGTTTAAAAAAAATATATAAATACAAGTGAGAGATTATTATGACTACATATTATTTAAGGTACTGAGGAGTGTCAGCATGAAAAAAAATGAATAACTCATGCATGGGTAAAATCCAATAAATGTTTTTAGGTATCAGCAAATAAAATAAAATAACACAAAGAAATTGTTATGAGTTGACCAGTCTTGCTCTTAGTACCATTAGAAAATTCATGGGATTGATTTCGTAGTTTTACAATTACGTACACATTTATTTAGTTCTCGTGAATTTACTACCAATGGATATGTACTAGGTATTTAAGGAATAAGTCTCAAGTTACTTTATTCAGAAAGAATAATTATAAAACAAGTGAACAGTTAACTTTTCAGTAATGTGTCTGTCCCATTTCTCTGTTTAAACATACTAAATTATCAAAAACATGATATCAAGACATGAGTTGGCTGTTTATTTAAAGAACCTTGCAAGGGAAAGTGCAGGAAAGGAAGGAAAAGATCCACAGTAAAGTTCTGGATGGAGAGGATAATGGAGGGGGGATGCAGTCCACTCACACATCCCTTGCTCAGCCAGTCACTGGAAAATGTTGTCACTCTTCTTGATAATTCCTTATAAGTAGCAGGCACATTCAAAACACATACTGCGTGCACGCCTGTATACGTGTTGTATTTTATTTGTTTATGTTTTGTTTAGTTGTATGACAATCTCCTGTCTAAATTACTTCTCCATGAAATTCTTACAAAACCATATTCGTTAGATAACTAAATGTGAAGGTTGTACTGTGTCTGCACAGCACTTTGATGGCTCCAAACGACCGGTGTGGTTCGTGTTCTCCGGGATGGGCAGCCAGTGGCCAGGCATGGGTACTCACCTCATGAAGCTGCCAGTCATAGCTGAGACATTGTATGAATGCCACAGAATACTGGAGCCAAAGGGACTCGATCTCATCAACATTGTTACAAGTCCTGATCCTCACGTATACGACAACATTCTCCACTCCTTTGTCGGCATCGCTGCTATGCAGGTACTGTGTTGACTTGAGCACTCCAACTCTGGCTGCATGTGAGATTAAGTCCTTGAAAGATGCATGTGAGATTGAGTCCTTGAATACTACAGGAAAAACCACATACGCAAATTGGAAAGAAAATATTTTACATAACAATTTGTATCTGTTTCAAAGTTCATCATAATTTACCTATTCAAAGTTTATAATTTTGTTAATGACTGCATGAAATAACATTGAATTGAATTAAAAAGATGAGTGCTTGCCCAGCTCGTCATTTTGAATATTATGATATTCACGTCCAATTCATATTGGTTTTTATTTTGGAATATACAACACTATAAACTAAATACACTTTTACACCTTCTCGTGATGCCCGAATTAAATGTTTTCAACCATATTTTAGTTCTTATGGTGTGCGATAATTTCATTTTAATTTGAACTTAAGTGTGGTAAAAAAAGAAACAAGTTTTGCTAATGTTACAAATAATATTTTTAACACAAAGTTTTAAATTTAATCATTTTTCCCTGAACTAAATCAATCAGCAAAAATATTCATATTATTGTAGTCAACAGAAATTTCTGACACACAAACCGTATAAAAATGTATTTACCAAAATATAATTGAAAAATGCAAATCATTCTTACATGACACAGGAAGATGAATTGAATAATTTTTACCCAAGTGAACGCGATACAAAAATGTGTGTAATTTATTATTATCAGTGTTGTCCATGTACTTGTACCAGTGTTTTAGAATAAACAAAGCAAATTTTAAACATATTCATTGGCTGTTGACTGCAGTGCACTGAAATATTGCACAAGAAGTAGATGTTTGTTATCTTTTGCATATATATATAAATTTATCAGCTTGTTGACTAATAAGGAAGTTTTAGTAACAAATATATTTACAAAAGTTTCAAGCAGTCTGTTATGTTAGTGGATGACACAATTGATTCACTAGTTTTTAATGACTGAAGTAATGTTAAACGTGTGAGTCTTTTGGTACTCTGGCAAGTATTAAGGCATTTATGATACTCACATACTTGTATCTAAAAATACCAAAGTTTGGTAATAACGAGTACCTCTGTAAAAATGTCGGACTGTTATAAAAATGTTATAAACTAATCTAATATTTTTTCAACAGGTCAATGTTAAGCCTACTGCCATTTTTTTTTTTTTTTTTGCATATCCATATTTTGTTCCATTTCAGTTTGTCGGCACCAAATTCACTGTTCTGTATTTCGTCGTTCCGTCCTTGTTGTGCTAATGTTTATATGAGGTGCTTATGAAAATTCACTCTTGACCAAGTTTTGTCAGTGACCAGGATTTGTAATGCTATTCAAGGTTTTAGGATGGCAGGAATAAAAATGCCCACATATTGTCTACATGATAAATATTCTGCTAAATGCTACGTTTGCAGTGCATTCTTTACACATTAATTTATTTATATTGAATTATAATTTTTCTCAAAACTTTGATATTTGTGTCTGCATAGTTAAACAAATGTAAGATATATTGAATTTTATTATAAGAATGTGTGATGTGAATTGTCGAAAAATTGTTTGATGGTAGACTAAATGTGACTATCCAAAAATAAATGTTCAAGTAATCTAAGATGACTAAGTTAGTTTTATCACCCTTTATATCGACAATGTTTTCTACATAGATTACCAAATTTTTGTTAAATCAGTACCAAAATTTTTGAATCCCAGTCTTTAGTCGTGACTTGAAAATCAATATTTTTTCTAGGTTTTATGTAATTTTCTCCTTCGTATGGTAATAACGTGTACAAAATTTTCATGCAATATTGTTTTATTACTAGTGCATTTTCTTTATGATACTAATTGTGAACAGTTTTGTCGGTTGGAAATAGTATGTCGGAGCGCTGCACAAATTCAGCCAGTCAGAAGCTGGCGAGGTGCATTGGTATAATGTTCTTTGTTTACTTCAGAACATGTTATAGCAAGTGCAGACTAACATATATTTTGAAGTCAAACCATATAATCTAATTTATTATTATTACTTAAGTAAATACAACATATTTACAACTTGCAAAATTATTTTCCCAGTTAAATAAATCAGTTACATTTTTTAACAGTTATAATTCAGATATTTTAGACCCATACACGGAATGTAATTTTTACCCACTTTAAGTCAACCAGTTATAATTATTGTTACAACACAGTACATTAACTTACATGTTATATTTTTTGTCACAAATAAAAACTGTCCACCTACCGTAAAAATCAGGGGTACCACCCCTAATTGCATGTAACATTTTTATCATCATGTGTCATGATAATGTTTGTGTGTAGGCAGTTAGCTTTAACAATTTTTTTTTGCGTGCTATTTAGATTGCTGAACTATGTTAAAAAATTGGTTTTTATGTAACACTGTTTTTTATATCTAGCAAAAATACAAACTGAAAACTCAAATTTCCAGGGTGGATCTTCCATTTATGAGTAGAGTTAGGCTATAAGTTTCAGTACATTACTATCACAATTTTTAACAAGGATTTACCTAGCTCCACATACTTGAATTGAATTTTTTATTAATGATTGAGTTTTATAATTTTATTAAATCGTATGTTATGTCTTGAATTCCTCTTACCAGCTTTGGTTAACCAATTTGATTTGATAATGTTTTTGGGGTATTTTGCCAATTTAGTGGTTGTTCTAGTAGGTTAAATTAATTATCAATGAATGTATTAAAAAACTTTCACTTTCTGGAACATACGAGAATTTATGCAGTCGCTGAACAGTATAGCTGTGTGGTATGCTCAGAACTACCGTACTTGTAGTTATTTACCTTGCAACAATGGCCTCGCCACTGTGTTTACGTAGGTTTTGACTCACCTATTCAGAGAATAGATAAAAGTGCACATTGTTACGGGCACTGTCTACCTCAGAGCTCTGGCAGCAGCAAGGATACGGTTTTTCATATTATACATATAAAATTCTGTGGGAGTCACGTTTTGTGATATCACTTCCGGACAGAAACCGTTTTCTGCATCGAGAACAGGAAAGTATTGCTAAATGAATCAGATTGCAGGAAGTAATTGTGAGTAGCCATTTTCGAGTGTTTTCAGTGCGTAAAAATGTGTTTTTGCTCATAGTTTTCAGGGTGTTTAAAAATCTGCTTAAATATCCATTAGCAATTTTGCGCGGCACTGAGGTTAATAATAAAGTCTGTGGTTGTTATATATAGTTTCAACTGATACTGAGCGGCATAAAAAGTGATTTAACACGTAAAACTCTATGCTTGGGTGTCACGATACTTGTGTTCCTAAAAGTAATTCAGTGCTATTTACTATACAATTAATGTAGAGTTCTTTCAGTATGTGAAAGAGGTAATTTTAATGTATACCGTATTTAGAAACTATATATCTTTTATAACTCTTTTTGTGACATTGTTAAAAAGTTGTTTCACCTCATTATGTATGATATTCATGCAGTACGTGCACAGTAATATATGAAATTATTTGAGCACTCCACATGATACAGTACTTGCAAAGTGTTTACACACATAAACATGTCTCTTATGTTGAAAGTAGTTAAATTAAATGTTTTGATAATAGGACAATGGCGGGAAAGGCCGCTATGCTACTAGTTAGTAATTACAAATAAAACAGAAAGAGTTGTGCACAAGTACTCTTTCTGTTTTATTTGAAATTAAATGTTTTGTTACAGTTGGCGCTTGTGGAAGTACTGACGCTCCTTAATATTGAGCCAGATGGCATCATTGGACATTCAGTTGGAGAAATAGGCTGTGCTTATGCAGATGGTTGTTTAACTAAGGAGCAGATGATTTTATCTTCTTACTACAGGGGTCTAGCTTCAATTGAAACAAGACTTATTGATGGGCGTATGGCTGCCATAGGTAAGATAATGATACATTGTCATGCAAAATAATGGAGCTTGATAGTTAACATATATTTCAAACCAACATTATTAATGTTCTCTTAAAGTATAGCAGTAACATTTTGATCATGTGTAAGTCTTTAATGAGAAAGTATATATATTTTATATTTTGGTTGATAATTCTTTAAAACGTGGGTTTCTAGAAAATGTAACACTTACTGTTAAAAAAATTCTTTAATTCAATAGCCAGCATTAAACTTGATTCGCCAATGTCAAATGGAAGGATACTTGATGGCTAGGACATCACACCTTGAAATTCACACTTTATGACTGTTCACCCGTAGGCATCTGCCTAGCCCGGAGAATGACGTGGAATGAGACCGTATAATGTAGAGGTGACAGAATGAGAAGGGCAGGGAAAACTGGAGTATCCCAAGAAAATCCGCCAACCTGTGACTTTTTCCGGCATGAATCCTATATATGAAAATCCGGGGACCGACTATGCTGAGAATTACCTTTTCGGGGGGTGAGTTCTCAAAGCACTGCATCAACTGTGGCCCCGGCTAGTTCATAATACCATGGAAATAGTACTAATTTTACAGCATATTTCAAGAGAGTTCATTTACATCTACTTGTTTGATAATTTTACATGGTGAAAATTTCTACCTGTAGAGTATATCTTGTAATGCAAAACTCAACTAAGTGGGCTATATATTTTTTTATAGGAAAATATAGTGGTATCTAGTTAATTTATAATTCATTGAACTGAAAATATGTATATTTAAGTTCAAATTATTTTATGAAACCGTCTATGACTAATGTTTATTATTATTATTAGGTTTTGGGTAGTACAGAAAAGTTATTTAAATAAACTTTATTACATTAACATGTAAGAGTAGATATGTATGAGTACTTTCATAATTGTTCTCGCTAGTAAGTGCACAAAGAACAGACAACACGTTTTATCATGCACTTGCTCTGATGAAATGTTTCATTAGCCAAGCCAGTGTCCTTTACTTTAATGTTATAGTAATTAGTAGCCTAACAGCTCTGTCTTTCTCTTTGTTGTCTTTGTGTTTGTCCTGTACATACTTTAAACATTTTTGAATGCTTGTTGTACACTTTATTTTTACTTCCCGAATATTTTACCCTTGCTACTTTGCCATTTGGTGAAGCTGGCTTAGCCAGCAAACTGTCTTGGGCAAGACTGAGTGATAAAATGTGTCTTTTCTTTGTTTTTATTTTGTGCACTTCCCTATAAGTATGATTTTGTGAGTACTTGTATATTTCTATCTAAGATACATTGTACCTAATTAGTAGCCTAGTGCCCATTTCCTGCCTTTCTCTTTGTTAAAATAAATTTGAAATTTTTGAATTTATTTAACATCAGTAAGTTGCTGTGGTAACCGTTTTTGTATGAAATTATTTGACCAAGTAACGAATAAAATATCTTCTACAACCCATAATTTTAGTAACATGCGAAACTTAATTTAATAGTAAAATACGTAAAATTTTTTCTGTCATTCTTAACTCTGTTGCTGCTGAATAAAAAATTTGTATTATGCCGAGATCACGTAAAAAAATTATAAAAGAAATTGTGCAAATAGTTTGTTTTTGGTTAATTGAAGCACGAAAACCATGTGAATGGTTACAGTAATTTAGCTCTCTGTTCAACAAGATTTGCATGTTGTGCATTAACAGTATTTTGTATATTTGACTATAGTCAAATGTCACAGTTAAAAGAATTAGGGTAAGTCATTATTAGCTAAATTTAATAAAGTTTAAATTTTCTTATTATTATTACCTTTTTTCCAGTGTTACATTTTGAAATATGCAATGCATTACCATATTTTGGCATGTGTGTGCTGTGTCAATTGTTTTTAGTGAAAAAATAAAATTCATAAGAATAATATTCCAAGTATTATAGGGCAGTTAAAATTTTTTATATACTCCCATAAATGTTATCGGGCCTCATTGTGAAGTGCGAAGGCCTGCTGGAGTGACAACAGCAAACTACAGCAACCTCAAACTTACTGGTGATAGGTTGAGGTTTAGTCTACCCCCTCTCCACTCTTCCCTTTTTGCCCTTGTCTTGTCACTTTCACTTACTAGATCATTATCACCTGACACACATGTGTGAATTGTTTCCTTCTGTTCCCACACTAGTATAGTTTTCCATTTGCCCTTTTAAATTAGATACAGTACCAGTACTGTTTATGAGAGATTTTGAGTTGTTCTGTTGTGCAATGACGTAATGTATATACTGTATTTGTATTAGGTATTAACTTGTGTGTTTTAACACCGCAAGTAGGAAAGAGAATTTTTTTACTATGCACCATACTAAACCAGTTACCAGTCTTACCTCAAGGAAATATCTCATGTCTGCAACCGCCGGCTTGCCACACTGGCGCATCCAGCCTCACAGCCACACGTCCACAGCTAGCTGAGTATCTCAGGAGTTAATCATATATTACCTTACAAGCGGTGTGGATTCTGACAACGTAGCAAGGGATCATAGATGGTGGAACTATAGTAATTTTCGGGTTTATTTAAAGTTGCAACATTTCAGACTGAGTTCACGAGTTTCAAATGTGACTGCTGAGGGTACAATTTGAGTGAACCGCAAAGAAATTTTAACTTCACATTTTCAAATTTAAGGAAATGTGATCATTGATAACTTTATTGTGAGTTCTGTAACCCCAACTGCACATATTAAAATCAAAGAATAGAAATATTAACTGCTAGAGCACAACATGCCCTCAGCACTTAACCAACAGAACACTGTCGGTTATCTCCATGACCACCTGTGCACACCGCAATTGTCCATCTATCTCCATATCTTGCGAACGACAAAGCTAACTTCACGGGCAATTTCAGCATAGCCCGTCAGTGGTGCGGCCCTCTGGCTATTACAGGAATCAATTAAAACTATTACGTTATTATAAATTTTAACACAATATTTTAAAGTGGTAACGCTTGCAATCAATTCAAAGTATATATGTGGCGTTCCATCTAATTTTTATTTGGAATAATACTTTTAGCCTTAGGGCATAGGAAATCCTGTACAAAACAAGATTGTTGGCAACACGTTTGAACATGCTGACTACTGTAGTTAAATTTTTAAATTTTTGGAGACCAAATGTATAAAAACCGAGAATATTGTATAAATGCGCTAACCATTTTTATTTGCAAATTGAAAAGGATTGAACGTTAAAGAAATTCAGTCAACTCCTGATTATCCATACTAATGGAGGGGGCCGATGCCTCAGATAATCCAAAATCACATATAATCCACTTTTACCCCTTGCTTGGATCTCAGTAGAAAGAAAATAGGTCAAATTCATTCCTGTAATAAAAGGATCTAATTTAATACATTAGACTCTCGATAATTCACATTATGCGCCAATAATATAAAAAAAAAACACAAAAAAACTACGGATATCTTACTTATCCAAGATAAAAATCTCGTTACTCCATTCATGCGTGACACACAGGACAGTTTTGTTAATCCATTGCTGCACGGAGATAGTTGTTTCTCCTGTTGAAAAATACTTCAATCTTCTTCAAGCCTTTCACTATGCGGTTGGTGTCATAACACGTTTATTAACATTATGCGAGTAAACACAGCATATATTTATAAATAACTAAAAAAAATTTTTTTTTTTTTTTAATTTTTCCAAAATTTTTAAATTATTTCAATTTAAATATTATGCACGGATAAAAGTATTTTGCACGGATAATCCGTAAATCGGATAATCTACACACGGATAGTCAGGAGTCTACTGTATGTGTATTTTAAAATTGTTGTAACATACTTACTGGTATAATCCTGCTAAGACGTTTATGGTGGGACAGAAGGAAATAATGCTTATCATCCAGGATGTCACTTTAAAAGGGTTAAATCTCTTATGTGCGTATCAACAAGGTTACAGATTATTTAACTTATTTAGCAGGAAACTTCTTAAATGGCAACCTTTTTTTAGAGGGTGTCACTGTAATCGAGTGAAAAATAATACATAGTTATTTCAAATAATTGTACACAGCATATTAATTTTGTATTTGATGTTATTTGTTACACAGGTTTGGGATACAACAAGGTAAAACACATGCTGCCCCCAGGCTTGGATGTGGCTTGCCACAATAGTAACAGCAGCTGCACCGTCTCTGGGCCGGCAGAGCTTGTTAGGCAGTTTGTAAAGGAATTAAAGTCACAGTACATATTTACCAAAGAAGTAAATGTGTCTAATATTGCATACCATAGCAGATACATCAAGCCTGTTGCTCCAAAGTTGTTGGAATACTTAAACAAGGTAGATTTTTAATATTTAATAAGTTTTATTAGTAAATTAACAAAAATTATTTGTAATACAATGTGGTAAAATAGAAATAATTGTGGTATTACCACAAAGGATCTCTAGAAATAATTTTACACCCTAATGGTATTACATGTAAATTTCCATTCTACATATACATTGTCATATTTTTTCTTACTAACCCTGAAAAATGTTTTGTTTAAAATTTGTCTTCTCATGTCATTGTGTAAGCAAAACACATTAAATTAGTTGTTTTATACTTGTATATTAAAAAAAATTTGAAAGTGAAATTAATTTTACTAGACCTGTTCCTTAATACATTCACTTCAAGACACATTAACTATCGAACTGCTTTACAGGAAATAAATGTATTCTCATAAGGCTCGTAAATGTCTGATTGGTAACTTTCAGGGCAGATGACCTAAAACATAAAAGTTAATGTAAAATACAGTTCTGAGTTTTTATTACTCCAGTTATAAGTTTAGTTGTCTTTAACTTTACTTAACTGCCACAAGTTTCCCTTCTTACCACAATAACACAGGTAACATAGGAAAGGTAACTACATACTTGTTTGTGTGGATTAAAGCTTCACAGAGTTTTATAAGGTGCAGATGTTTGGACCATGTAAAGTTAGGTTAGAAGTTATGTGAAGTTTTGAAATGTTGCTGTAGGATTGTGTAATGGTGCTGGGAGCAGTGAGAACGTAGCAAAATGTATGGACCAGAAAAGAAGTGGGTGACGTAGAGTGGTCACAAGGAAAAGGTGCTTCATTTGTCCAACAGGCATGAACCCGATTAAAAGTATTTTGCTCACAATTGAGAGGAATGTGTTGCTGTATTATTAATCTCTGATTTCATGTGCTCTATTCCAAAGTTATTTGCAGACAACCATTATTCTTCATGTTGTAATACTTGCCTTGTTGCCAGAGGCGTGCCTCGTGTTGCGTGTGCAGCAGTTTCTATTGGAACATAATTTGTGATTAAGTAAATTGTAATAAGTCACCAGGGTTGTAACATAGCTAGCTTAAGCTTATATGGTACAGCTAATATTTTAATTTATTTTAAATATGCAAAGAAGGGTTGTTTTGGTTTGTAGCATTTAGGCCTTTTTTTTTGTGTAATTTTGTTCTGAAGGTGATGGTGTATTGGTGGAAGAAGCCTTGCAGACTAATTTTATTTGTATGAATAAATTTCAGATTTTTATTAGGACATTAATTATGTAGTTATGACCATGTGATCTTATGATGATGGCAATATAGTTTTGTTCAGACAAGGATATCATATTTATGCTGTATTTGGCCAATATTTCATTTCAAATATGCACTCTTTAATCCCCGATCATTATTCACTACTCCGCCCGAGTACGCACAAGACAAAAGATGCACACACTCCAACACACACTACCAACTTCGACAACAGAAATTCCCAAGTCAATATATAACAGTCCTCCCCACCAGTTGGGATCAACATAATATATAACCATTACTCATGTCAATTGTTAAAACACAATACACAACTAACAACCCAGGAACCTTAAAATATGTTACTCTGCAATCAATTTTAATACATTCACCATAGTATTTAAACCCTGTGTCTGATTTTACACAAAAACATGTAACCA
>PNEQ01048296.1:0-12948 GCA_003012365.1 Medauroidea extradentata | reverse complement strand
GTGCAACTTAGTGCAAGAAAGTGCAACTTAGTGCAATAAAGTGCAACTTAGTGCAACAAAGGGCAATAAGTGGAAAGAAGTTTATGTTAGTTCGGGTTTTGTTATGTTAGATCGGGTTAGGTTAGGTCGGGTGAGGTTAGGTCAGGTCGGGTTGGGTTAGGTTAGCTCAGGTTAGGTTAGGTCGGGTTATGTTAGGTCGGGTTGGGTTAGGTCGGGTTGGGTTAGGTCGGTTTAGGTTAGGTTAGGTAAGGTTAGGTCGGGTTAGGTTAGGTCGGGTTAGGTTAGGTCGTGTTAGGTCAGGTCGGGTTAGGTTAGGTCGTGTTTGTTTAGGTCGGGCTAGGTTTGGTTAGGTCCGGATAGGTTAGGTTAAGTCGGGCTAGGTTAGGTTATCGGGTTAGGTTAGGTCAAGTTAGGTTAGGTCTGGTTAGGTTAGGTCTGGTTAGGTTAGGTCGGGTGTAGTTAGGTCGGGCGTGGTTAGGCCGGTTGTGGTTATGTCGGCTTAGGTTAGGTCGGGTTAGGTTAGGTCGTTTTGGGCTGGGTCGGGTTAGGTTAGGTCGGGTTAGGTTATGTCGGTCTAGGTTATGTCGGTTTAGGTTAGGTTGGGTTAGGTTAGGTCGGGTTAGGTTAGGTCGGGTTAGGTTAGGTTGGTTAGGTTATTTCGTGTTAGGTTATGTCGGGTTAGGTTAGGTTTGGTTAGGTTAGGTTTGGTTAGGTTAAGTTAGGTCTGGTTAGGTTAGGTCAGGTCAGGTTAGGTTAGGTCGGGTTAGGTTAGATCGGGTTAGGTTAGGTCGGGTTAGATTAGGTCGGGTTAGGTTAGGTCGGGTTAGGTTAGGTCGGGTTAGATTAGGTCGTGTTAGGTTAGGTCGGGCTAGGTGTGGTTACGTCGGGTTAGGTTACGTTAGGACGGGTTAAGTTAGTTTAGGTCGTTTTAGGTTAGGTCGGGTTAGGGTAAGTAAGGGTTAGGTTTAGTGAGGGTTAGGTTAAGTAATATTGGGTAAGGTTAGGTCGAGATAAGTTATGTTAGGTTGGTTCAGGTCGGTTTCGTCTAGCTTATGTTAATTAGGGACATTTAAGTTTTATTAGTTAATTTAATGCATGCTGAAGGAACTTAGTGCAATAAAATGCCCTAAAGTGCAACATAATGCAAGAAAGTGCAACTTGATGCAAGAAAGTGCAACCTGCATTATTGCAAAATATGTTTATGTTGAGATAGGTTACTTTGGGTTAGGTTAGATTGGATTAGGTCGGGTTAGGCTAGCCTATGTTGATTATGGATATTTAAGTTTTATTAGTTAATTTAATGCATGCTGAAGGAACTTAGTGCCATAAAGTGCATGAAAATGCAAGAAAGTGCAAGAAAAAGCAAGAGAGTGCAACTTAGTGCAAAAGAGAGTGCAACTTAGTGCAAGAAAGTACAACTTAGTGCAAGAAAGTACAACTTAGTGCAAGAAAGTACAACTTCGTGCAAGAAAGTACAACTTCGTGCGAGAAAGTGCAACTTATGACAGTGCACAATATGTTTAGGTTGTGGTAGAATGGGTTGAGTTTAGATTAAGTTGCATTAAGTTAAGTCGGGTTAGGTTAAGTAAAGTCGGGTTAGGTTAGGTCGGGTAGAACAAAGTCGGGTTAGGTTAGGTCGGGTTAAATTTGGTCGATTTGGTTGAGTCTGTATCTGTTACTTTGGAATTGGTTAGTTTTTGGTACAATAAAGTTAGTGCAACTTAGTGCAAGAAAGTGCAACCTTCATTAGCGCACAATATGTATAGGTAAAGGGAGAATGGGTTTGATTAGGTTTCTTGGGGTAGGTTGCATTAAGTGAGGTTGAGTTAAGTTAGGTTGGGGTGGGGTAGATACGGATAGGGAGGGTTTTGTTATGTTTAGTATAATAATATTATGTAGGGTTACGTTAGGTTGTGTTGGGTTAGTTTGGCTTAAGTTTTGCAGGATTACGTTATGTTAGGTACAGTTAGGTTGGGGTAGGTTAAGTTAGTTTAGATCACGGTCGTAGAAGAACAGGTCTGGACACTCGCCTGGATGTTTGACTCCCTTGTTGTTTGGCTGTAGTTCACCAAGTTACCGAGAATATTGTGTTTTATTGGCGCTTCAGTTAGGGCGGTCGGACTCAAACTCTGCCCATTTTTTTGCATTGTTAAATTTATAAAGTAAATAAAGATTGCTGGAGCCTTTCCTTAAATTTGTGAACGAAGAAAGTATTTCATAAATTGATAAAAAAAATGCGTTTTGATAAGCTGTTTATCTTAGCGGAAAGGAAGTGGGCGGAATATACTCCGACCGCCCTTACTGCAGCGCCAATAAAACACAATATTCTCGGTAACTTGGTGAACTGCAGCCAAACAACAAGGGAGTCAAACATCCAGGCGAGTGTCCAGACCTGTTATTCTACGGCCGTGGTTTAGATTAGGTTTGGTTGGGTAGGGTTAGGTTAAGTAGGCTTTAGTTATACAGTATGATCATTGAACAATTCCTGCAATGGGTTCGTAATACAAACAGAACAGTTTTTTTTTTTATATATACGACATAGCGGGCGAATATTACCGTATTGCCTATATGACTACATTCCTTTGAGGAATTGTCTGTATATTTCGTTTTATGTATGTAGACTACAGCTTACTGGCTCGTAGTCCAATTTTTGTTTTGTTTTAATAGCGGGTTTTTCTGCAATACCATAACATTTGTCTGCAATGGCGTAGCCTATGTCCAAAAAACTGTTCTGTTTTGGATAGTTTTGGTAGGATAAAGTTGGTGCAAGTTAGTGCATGCTGGTGCAACACAGTGCAGGAAAATACAATTTAGTACAAGAAAGTGTACCTCAGTGCTGGCCAGTACAGATCAGTGCAGGTTAAACTTAAGTTTGGGTAAGTGATGTAAGAGAAGGAATGGATTCAGTAACGAATAACGTTGGGTAACATACGGGTTAGGTTATATATGGATTAAGTTAGGTAGGTAGGATTAAGTTAGGTAGGTAGGGTTATGTTAAGTAGGGTAAGTTAATTAGGGTTAGGTTAGATATTAAGCTAGTTTACATTAGGGTTGGATTTCATTAAGTAGAGTTTTTCTTAGGTTATGTTATGTTTGTGTCAGGTTAGGTAGGGTTGTATTAGGTTAGACTGTGTTAGTTACATTTGGTAACATTGGTCATCTAGCAGGGTAACTTAGGCAATTTAAACATTAGCTTTAATTGTTTGTAATTGTTTATTATTTTTTTTATTTTTTGTAGATTAACGGACAAATGAAGTCTTTTATTAAAACTATTTGAACATAACCGTAACTTTTGAAAATTTCTTCACTTAACACAAATACAAATAATTTTGAGTAGACAATGTTACCCTATAATGTCAAAGTAACCCCGGTTACTGGTTTAAGAGGACTCAGTATCTGCTCTTCAAACAGTTGTTTACAGTTTTTTTGTGATAATTTGTATATCCACGAAAAGAACACAAACTCCAAACTACGTCGCTTTAGTTTGAAAAATTTGGCACGTTTGTTAGAAACATCAATTTCGGGCCACCAAAACGGCAAAAAATGGCTTTTCTCGACTGCAGTATGATATGGAAACATAACAGGATTCTAGTCAGTAAGCGAGAGATTTTAGTCAGCCAGTAACGTCGAGGTCTCCTGTGTTCGTGAGGGGTGACATGAGGTGAGTATGGCGCGACGCCGTAATGATAGTGAGCCGGCGGGATGGGGGGGGGGGATATCATCAATAGAACCCGCCGACCAACGGCGTCGTCCGGCACGGTTCCCGCCGGGAATCGAACCCGGATAATCTTGGTGGGAGGCGAAAGATCTGACCATTCGGCCACTGCGGCTCCAACCGGATTCGAAAAACACAAGTATAGTAACGAGCGTTAGGCTTTGAACTATGCTGCCCACAAATGAAGTAATGTGGTCACCGCTTGAATTCCTATAGGGTAAAGGATAATAGTAAAGCATTACACGCCAGCTGAGTTAACTTGAGCGGAGAGGCGGTAATACATTATATACGTCGGTCAACAGCATCCTTACCGCTCCTACCTCACACACACACAGTATATACAGGAAGGCCCCACAAGGGTGTTCGAAAAAAAAAAGTGCCCTATTGCAGGTACAGGTCATACACACCAAAAGAAAGAAACAATGTCTAATAAACCTAGCCCCTACGTTACACAGTGTGTACACTTTGTGAAAATTACAATAGGAGACATTGTTTCTTTCTTTTGGTGTGGTTGACCTGTTCCTGCAATACTTCCAGGACGTGGCCATTCGTGACGTCTGAACATTCCCTGCCTTTGTTTGCAGTGAAAACTTCATGTTTCTTAAAATATTTCATTTACTACACCAAGGAATGCTATGGAAAAAATCATGAACATCAACAGTTATAACGCGGATTAAGTTACGTAGCGATTTTGCAAAATAATGCCTACAACGGCCACAAAAAAATATTTTCACCTGCCGGCGACGTAGTGCCATAAGAAAAGCATTGGGAGGAGTAGTTTCGTTTCGATTACAAATGTTTTTAGGATAACTGTAAAGTCCAGAGTCATTTATATAAATAAACGTATAAAGATAATACTATGTGTAACAAAGTTACGAAGGGATTATACGATATAGGCCCGGGTTTGAGTTTTAAAAAATATTTTCGCAAGAACGGTAGAAACTCGCACCCGAGCCCTTAAGAGTGCATGGTATATAATTCAGCGCTAAAAGCATCCGTTCAGAATTGTAAGCTTCTCGAACAGAATTTGAAAAAAAAAAAAAAATCAATCCTAGACAATAGCTTTTGACGAAATCTCGTATCTTTAGTTGCGTCGCAAGAGACCACGCTTAACAAATAAACCATTCTAGACAATTGTTTACTCATAAAGTCGGCAAATATAATTAGCAAGGATTTTTGTTTCGCAGATTTTCTATATTGACTTTCAAAAAGTGTAGATCTCAATTGAATTAGGCACTTATTTATCTGCCTACCTCGAAGCGCGGCGGGAGCAAGGATAGGGTTTTACATGTTAAACTAAATTCCGTGTAGCTCTGTCACCCTTTGAGATATCGCTTTCGGATGAAAACCATTTTCTGCATTGATAAGAGGAGAACACTGCGACGTTAACGAAAGTGTGAAAATAATTTTATGAGTACGGGGTTTAGAGTGTTTAATCGGCATAAAAACACTTATTTGCTCATAGTTTTCAGGGTATTGATATAACTTGCTAAACGATTCCGTAGCAGTGTGGGCCGTATCGTACTGAACAAAAAAGTCAGTGGTGGCATATATGTAGGTTTGAAAGTGACTGAGATATTTAGGAATATAATTTAACCTGTAACGCCCTCTCCTTGCTGCCGCCGGAGCTCTGAGGTAGGCAGAGTCCTTAAATCCCAGAGACTTCAACTGATGATTTTGGCGTTCAAACAAGACGTAAAATTGCGTCTCAATCCTTACATGTATAGGAACAAAAAATGTCATGTCAACATAGGCCGAAAACGCACCTTCACTGTTCAACACGCCTCATAACTTACAGTGCATGGCATATCGACTGGATCATCTTAGTGTGGAATGACACATACATAGAGATGGTGAAATTTCGCCAATTCAATGACCTGCATGTTAGAATCAAATATCCTATGCGTACTCAAGGCCTGTCTATTCGTTCGTTGTCTGAGTAGCAGCTAGTGGACAAATGGTCGGTACTTGAGAATGCATAGGATATTTGATTTTAACATGCAGGTCATTAAATTCGCGAAATTTCAACAACTCTAACGATAGGGTAAACCTATCCTACTTCGTTATACTACGGCTTACGAATAAACACTACGGCAAACATTACAACAGAGGTTAATTTCTTGTTCGGGTTCATAAGAACCACCTAGAACTACATCACTAATATAAAATGTTTGTGTAAAAAATTTGGAATACAACTTATGTCAACGATTGTCCTATTTTGATATTAGCTCCAAGAAACCTGCAGTTTTTAGTCAAGAGAAGTCCCTAGCAAAATGTTTACTGTAAAATCAGCGTTTGCGCGTGTAAACATAAGGTTGGAAATAAATGTTCTGGTAGCATAGTTCCTATTCAGAAAAGGTAAAAGCTTATCAAATTTTCGTACATACCTTATTGTCAAGGTGGTTTAAACAAACAAAAAGGTGAAATGCAAAAAAATATAAATTGTTATGGAGTTTTAACGACATGTCTCTTAAATGTACACGGAAACTAAAACGATTCGGCCATTTTTCGAACAAATAAGTAATTGTAATTGCTCACAATAAAAGAGAAAACAGAACACGTAAGAATACTCATTCGTGGATTTCCTTCACAGAACGTCTAGAAAGGACTGTGAAAGATCGTGTGTGATGGCGTTGCTTGTCTCCTAAAAATAAAACAGTGTAGCGTGGGAAGTCTACAGGTCACAGTGCTGAGAGAGAAAGAGAAAGGTTAAATAGAGATGAAGAGAGAGAGGGAGAGAAAGACAGATAGAGAAAAACCAACAGATAAATCTTCCTTTGCCACGTTTTACTGTACTGCAGCTCTTTGAGAGCAATTGCAGAAGAAAGTCATGAATCCGCAGGTTAGGACCGCTTCTGCAGTGCCAGCAAGAGCGACCTCGCGAAGTATTCACACCAACTAAAAATACAAACTACTACTACTTTCATAAGAAATACTTCCACACGCAGAAGCAAAGGCGACAGCGCCAACCTTTTCAAACACCCGAACACATCTACTTGCATTTTATTACTTCTACGACCTCGCCCTTTCACCTACGCTACCCTTTTCTTCATCGAACCACTCTGCCCACCTATGCACACATCAATACTATACAATAACCACGAAGCAGGGTTGTAGATATGTACGCAATACTACATCGAAACGAGTTCGTGCTAAATTATTTTCGCCAAAAATTAGTGAGTGATAAGAATATAAGTGAGTTTAAACTCTGGAGCACATACTCTTGAGTTTGGTTCGAGCATTTTGTTGAAGTTTATACTCTCTTTGGTATGAATAAAAAAGGTAAAAAAAAGGTTTCGTTTAGACTCAAAGTTCTCCTAATTTTGGAGTATAAGCTCTTGTTAACAAAGATGTTAGAAGGGTCTAGATGGAGCATGTCGCCGGGAATTGTAACCGAACAAACGCATCGGTTTGCTCACACTCCGCAAATTTCGGCGACTTGATAAGCGGGCAAGTTGGTCCGTACGTCAGAAGACCTAGTGTTGGTTCTCGGAGCCAGGACTAGGGACAGTGACGAGGGCGATGGTGTTATGTCTGAGAGAAGGGGAAGGGTGCAGGGGTCAACATCGCACGTCAGCTCGTCGTCGTCGCCCGGGGGCAGTCGCCCGTCAGTCAGCAACAACGCCGAGACCTCCCGCCGCGCCTGCCTCGACACGGAATACCTCACTGTACAGAAGCCGAACTTACACCGTGCCTACTGCAAGCTCTCACCTCTATTACCATCATGTAATTAACAGCCACACTACTTTCAGTCAAATAACAAAGGTTTAAAATTTACGTCACCATAACGACGATATCAAAGACTCCTCACAGTACTGCCACTTTCATTTTTTTGTTAATTAGTATCTTTCCGCCTGGCGCAATGAGATACGTGTAGTATTTTTAAAGTGTAACAACTAAACTTATACCCGGAATGTTTCTCCACTGAAATCAACACACTTCAAACAATTTTTAAAAAATATAAACAAGTTTCTGGACCACTCAAAATATCAAAAATTAGATTCTCAAAGCTGCTGGAAATATGCTAGCATTATTTTGCATTTACATCATACATATCACAAATTAAATTTATGGGCCCGCCACTTAATTAAATAAACTGCTAAAACAATGCCGCCCATTTTTTACTTCTTTATCTGTTGATTGCTAGTGACGTCAGAAATCACTTCACATTTTATGTTCCTATGAATTTAAAAGTTAAAAAATGAATATGAAACAAAAATTACAATAAAAATGATTGACGACAGTACTTAGCTCGTAACGACGCGGTTTACAGCTATTTTCAGTCTCATATTTTTATTTTTATATTTCTACCACACCTTATTTTCTAATTGTAGACATAATTTGTGAGTAAATTATGTTCTTATGAAATTTTTTTATCTCTCACAATTTTTGCGTAATGGCACGTAAATGTCAAAATTAGGGTGTTACGGTTTTCAGTACGACACTAAAAGCAAGTTACAAATTGAACTGTAAAAAAAAAAAAATCACAGAAATAAGACTGTTTTAAGCTACAATGTCTCTTACATAAAATCAAAAAATTTAATACCTTGGTTTATTAAAATTTTGTTCAATTATTTTAGACTTTTATCTGATATTTCAGCACTTAATTACAAAAATATTTATTTTTTTTTTTGTTTTTATGTGGGAGAACTTATAGCCTACAACATCGTCATTCACTGCGAATTTTTTTCAGTTTGGTATGTCAGTCGGCTTTAGTGATGTACTGAAAACCGTAACATGGAAATTTTGAAAGTTATGACTATGAGTCATTACACAAAAACTACGACAGATAAAAATATTTCATCCGAGCAAAATTTTGTTGCTATTTATGTTTAAAATAAGGAATAAAATATCTGGTAGAAATATAAAAATATGACGATGAAAACTAAAGTGAAACGTGAACGAGGCCTTTAAGAGATAGTATCCCCTGCGTCGATGAAGTGCAACTGTAAAGATGGCTGCCTATCTGGCGCTTAAAGAGCATTGCAGCTTACTAACCTGTTAAACTTGTTTAAATAATGCTTACCTACGACAAGCATAAACATTCGAGACGATGACGGAATTGTATGTTTACATTCCGAAAATACATCGTAAAAACGGGTTTCCCAGGTTGCTGTGTTTCCAAATGGTGAACAAATTAGTATAAATTACGTGCATGTATTTTTAAAAGGTTGGTGACAGAAGCGTTTAGTAAACGAACTGTCGTTAAGGTAGCTGCCTGTAAGGGAATGTTTTGCGCTCGGAGACTATAAGGGCGGCCCAGGAAAGTGTCTCACGTCACAACCTAGCCTCTAGGGGCACCTTACTCAATAGGTAATCCTATAATATTGTGTGGTAATAATACATACAAAGACGTTCTGTGCGGGCCAGTACGCTCTGCACCAAGATATTTATACTAAGAATAAACCATAAAAAAAAAAAAAAAAAAACTCACCATTTTCAGCATTTCCAACTTTAAAGATTACTTGAGTACAGTCAAGTCCTCGATTTATGTCGCACCAATTTACGCCATTTCGGGTTAACCCCACTAATGTTTGAGTTCCAATGTTTAAATTTAAATAGTTGCCGATTCAAAATAACACCGTTAATACATTCTTTCGTGCCACAGTTGACATTTTTATGTTACAAATTTTTTTTCACAATGTTAGCACATGCAGTGCCGCACGGATAATCCGACAATCAGTTAAACGGTGCACGGATAATCGGGAGTTTACTATATCGTTCGTTACATGGTGCAGTTGTTTCGAAAATATTATTTTAACGCAAATTAATACATATATCAAAAATTCATTCTTACAGTTTCAACATGTATATATCATAGTTTGTATCTGAATTTTTCTGTTAGAATACACCAAACGGATATTTAAATTATTGCCCCTGAAATATCACATATTTTGCTGTCAAAATCAGCCAAAATGAAGAAAAATAATTTTTTGCTACCAAACGGTATATTATTTTAAAAAACGCTCTTGCCAAATAGTGTATATCGTATAACTGTACACAGTCTCAAAATTTTTAAAACAATTTGGTTAAAAAATATTCTAGTTGTTTACAATTGTTTGAAATGAATGAACGATCATGACCTTAAAATAACTATGCCGAAAAGCTGGAAAGTAATTGGACTTGTTTTCCACGCTTCGTAATAAACTCAGATGGTGCTGTGACCAAGTGTGCTGTCTGCGGACATACGACCAACTAATGTTTGGCTTTAGGATGTGAGCGGCTGGTCTGACTAACTTAATAGTTAGTGGAATTGGCACGTGAGACGTGCTGTACTGTGGTACGGAAATAACTTCTTCTTGTATAACTATTGGCAATCATTCCAATCCGTTTATCTACAAAAATTAAACACACTTTAAACTGTGCCTATATGTTTTTAAAAATGTCGCCCGCTTGTTAAAAAAAAAAAAATTATTGCCAAGATTCTCGAAAGTGCTAAAAATGACTTTTTCGAGTTGCTATAGCCGCGAAAATATCTACCGTAATCGTAAAAAAATTTGCACGCTAGTTTAGAACCTCACGTCTAGATGCGATGATGTGTTTGACAAGCGTGTTTATATTCTACTTATCGCCTTCCCCAAGTATTTACAATTTGCATGTCTGTTTCCAGGAACCTAACACTAATCGTAAATCGAGGACTTACTGTACCTGAAACGGGAATATACACGCGTAACATCATTTTAATTGATATCCCTAATCGGACGTCAGTAACACACGTAAAACATATTTCCAACAAGCTTCTAAAGGTCGTCTCTTTTACTCGGCGATCTGGACAGGCGGTCATCTTAAGACGAAAAAAAAAAAAAATCCCCCTCTTTCGTTTCCAGCCGAGCGAGGTGGCGAAACGGTAACACGCTGGACTCGCATTCGGGAGGAACCGGGTAAGTTCAAAATGTGCATGGTTTTATACACCCGCCGTTAACTAACCAACATACACAGTGGAAGTACATGTCACGGGATAGGGCTTTTTTTTTTTTATTAAAAAATTCTAAAAGTAGCAAATTTCTTAAAAATACAAAACATTGTTTGAATGGGTTTTTGTATACGCAAAACCCTAGCCAGTGACACGTACTTTTACTGTGAATTATTTTGTTTTATTACGTTGATTAATTTGGGTTGAGGGGGGGGATGTTTATGAACTATAAAGATGCAAACTTAGACATTGAAGTGCCACTAGGAGAAAACTGACGGACCTAATATATTTTGTAACATGATAACGTTTTCCCAAGTAACGTCTACAAAACTAACATTGTTTCATACAAATAAAAATATGTGACTTTTTACTTTCCGGTACGCTCTTAAGGGGACCGCCTGGTGAAGGGAGTGTTTTCTATGAGGCGCTACCAGCAACGCCGGCCGGGACATGTATAGTGTTATCGCCTCTACGCCCAATGTTCCCGCCATAACGGTTTTACTGTGTGACTTAAAGCAGTGTACCCTTTAATTTTATTGTATAAGAATAAAGTCCACTATAATTGTAGACGCCCATTTCGAACAAATCAGGCACATTTACTTTGAAAAATAACAGACTAAGAAAACTGTTTTTTAAATCAATGTTTGAAGACCTTAAAAAATGCTTCCAATCTTACAAACTATTTTCAGAAGTTGTCTGAAGTTTGTTTTCTTTTCGCATATAAGCACGCCAAAACAGTGAATATTCACAATTTTCGCAAGGAATTTTTTCCCCGCTTAACATCGAAAGTCAAGGCTCAACAATCCATGCCATATATTACACTACTATAATGTCACAGCCATTCTTTTGAAGCACTAACGGCAGAAAGGAAGCAAAATGTTTTTTGTTACCTTCCGTCAGCGCTCCAAAAAATAAGAAAAGTCTGTGACTATGTAATAGCGTAAGCAGGTGCACGAAATATCATCTACGGATTGCCGAGACTTGACTTCCGATAGCAATTGATCAAACAAAATGTTTGACGAAAATAATGAAAATTCAATACTTTCGCCCCCCCCCCCCCCCCCCGGCCCATCGTATAAGAGAGACTGTGGCCGATTCCTCTCCCACTTCGTGGCAAGTCCTATGTCGTCGCCATATTTAAATGACCTCGCTGTTGACAGTACGAAAGTACACCTACCTTACATTAACATCTAACTCTTCGGAATCTTTTATTGGGACATGGGTCCGTCAGAGGATACGCTAAGCTACGAGCCGATACAGATACATTTTTTTCCCACAAAGGTTGGTATCAAAAACGCTCAATTACGGGCACACAGCCCCAGCTGCGGGCAGCACGCGACGACACGGGGAGATGGCCGACGATGCGTGAAGAGCCCGTGGCCCGAGGCAAACCACGCGCAAAGCACAACCCGGACAATTCCCCCCTACTCCCCCCCCCCCCCCCACACACAATATACACCCCCGGGGCCTCGCAGGAACGTAATTAACGGTCCCGACAAAGGACTGCGAGTCGGAACGGAACCCGGGGGGAAGCGCGGGTCATCTGTTATCATCGAATTTGCACGGTGGACGCCTGGAGGATCGAAGGACGTACTAGTTGGCGAGGGGAAGCTCGGAATAAAACAGGGGCGGGCGAGCCCTCAAAGGCAGTCACAGGCCTGCAAGTCGGCACCGCACAAAGAGGTCTGGTCTGCTGTGGGGGGATTAGCGCGGCTAAGGGCTACGATTGTTGAGGATCGCGGAGGGTAAGGGGGGATGAGATACAATTCTCGTTGTGCCCGCGGCGGGAACAGTGGTTGTTCACGAGAGGGGAGAATGTCGAGCGACGCAGATCGCCCAGCTGCGCTGTACCCAGTTTCCGAGCACAACAGCCCTGCTGCAGAACTGTACGAACCAACTGGCTTGGAGCTTGGTTACCAACCACACCGTCCACTCAAACACCTGTTATGAAACTTCAACACGGAGGCACATTGTTACGTATAACAAGGGACCGGGGAAATTCGCGGTTTCTGTCGAACACAAATTATAATTCGAAGTCTGTCAGCCCGTGTCCCATTCTCAGTTTTTCAGAGGACGCAGAGCCAATAATACAGAGTGTTCCATAAGTCCGGTGTCATTGGGAAAATAGTGTTACAAGTTTGAGAGCACAAACTTTATATGTGGGCAATTCCCATGAGTTCTTTGGGATAGAGGTCTTATAATTACAAATAAAAGAGTTAAATTAAGTACTGGATTTAATAGCTCACAAAGCTACGAAATACACAAAACAGTAATCAACTAGAACTCTCACAACACAATTAGTTATGCACACAATTACTCC
>PNEQ01048295.1:0-12819 GCA_003012365.1 Medauroidea extradentata | reverse complement strand
AATTCATTATGTAATGGCTCCTGATTATTTACTATTAAATATTGTGTGTGTCTAACCATAAGTTCTATCAGTTTCTTACTAGTGTTTGCTCCTTTAATGTATGGAAACTAATAGCAATTAGTTAACCTTGGCCGGCACGAACCTACACTACACTACACCATCTTGTTTCCCCTGAGAATTGTAAATCTAAACATTAGACTAGTTAGATATCATGGGTTGATGGAAAACAAATTTTGTGCTTTTTCACCCTTGTGGGTGTCGAATTTCGAAATATTTTACATTCACGTCTTAGACATTTGTATAAGTATCCAATTGAAGTGTACATCACATCGCTAGCCCGTTCAGTCGAATCAAAATCGATCAATCACTAAAAAAAAAAAAAAAAACACATATCACCCCTGCACAGTACTGAAAAATCAAATTTCGAAAAATCTTAAAACGATTTTGCGATAATTTTTGTTACCATCATCCTGAAGGAAAAATTAATTGTATATTTCGACGGGTTCGATGGATATCGAGGACTTATCTAAAACACAATGCAATGTCTTTCACCACCTACGATTGTTAATTTCGAAAAAACCCTCGAATCACGTTTTATAATACTTTATTGGTGTCTCGTGGACGTGAAAAACACAACATTAGCCAGCTGGGTTCAAGATATATAAACAATTAATTGAAAATACTTTTCACCACTTATCACCCCTTTTCACCTCCTTCGGTGGCGAATTTAAAAAATACCTGAAATTACTTTGCAGGTATTTGAGTAAGAATCAGTCTTAAACAAAAATCACGTCGCTATATAAAAATCTACGGGATCGATGTATATCGATTGTGAATAGAAAACACATTTCACCCCTATTTTTAACCGGTTTAGGGCCGAATTCGGAGAAAAAAATTTAATAGTACTTGGGATAATTACAAAATCATTAATTTAAAGCAAAGAGCACTTCGATATCTCGATTGGTTCGATAGATATGGTGGGATAATCGAAAACACATTTCACGTATTTTCACCCCCGTAATTAAAGAATCTCGAAACTTCTTGGAGTCTTGTCATAGAGATTTGTACACGTAACAAATTAAAGTAAAAATCACGACTATAGACAATTGTGTTTCAAAGATATAGACGATTCATAAAAAACACATTTTGCCCCCTTTTACTGCTTGGGTGTCGAATTTCAAAAAATCCTAATACTGCTTTTTGGACATTTACGTAGGCAATATTTTGAAGTGAATATCAGCTCTTTATACCGAAGGATTCAATAGATATCGATAGTTAATCGGAAACACATTTAAGGTCTTTTCACCCCCTTAAATATTGAATTCCGAAAAATCCTTAAATTGGGCAATATGCATTTTTACGATTGTCCTATTAAAGTAAAAATCACGATGATAGGCCTTCGGGTTCGAACTCTAACAATGTTCCTTCGGAAATACATTTCACCCCTTTTCACCCCCTTAGAGGTCGAATTTCGAAAAATACCTCCTTAGTGCTCGCCTACGACCTGAGGGGAACCCTCACAAAAATTTCACGATTCTAGGTCCAGTGGTTTGGGCTGCAGTTTGATATGTCAGTCAGTCAGTCAGTTTTCATTTTTACGTATGTAGACGACACATCGGGAATTGTTTTCCTCAATTTTAATGAACTTGATACTCGTATATTTCTCCATAAGTTCATTTATCATTTGTATTTTTTGTGTATCGTACATCTAAATCAATATTATAATTTAATATTCCCAGATTACGTGGACGATTTAACTTTTAGTGTTTATTTGCACCTAATTTGAGGAACGTAGACTTATCAGTTATGCTGGTAACTTCGTGTTATATTTTAGCATAACATAACAACACAAAGAAATACATTTCCGAATTTTTTCCCATTTGTAAGAGCACACAACATACAAAGCTGACTTTAGTTTTGTGAATTTCGTTTGTCCTGTGTTATAATTTTCAAATTAGAGGCCATTTTATTTTCAGCAATAAAAATACATATTTGAGGATATATTATGCTATGGATTTCGTGAACCTTAGTGCACGTATACTTATTGGTAAGATGAATTAACTGTTAGGTACTTTATTAATTTCGTTTTAAAATATTAAAAAAGTGGTTGTTTGAACGATTTTTTCGAACGCACGAATTATCTAAAGAGTAATTTCTCAGAATTAGATATAAATTGTTTCACATAACACTTATAGGGATGAATTAGACATTAGTGTTTTTGTTTCGTGTTTTTAAAATGTAGGATGTTTGAACATATTCACATCACACGAGATATAATATTAATAATTTTTGACAACTACTGTTTAAATGTTATGCGGTACCTATCAATGACAAATCTGAGCTGTTATTGTCAGGTTCGCTCTCCAGTTAATATAACAATACAGGAAGCGGGGAACTAAATCTAAAGTAACACGACCTCAGTCATCGCAACACTTATTCATTTATTCTCTAGAAAACACGTTAAGATGCTTCCCTAACAGCACTTGAAACGGACGCAACAAGTCTGGATTCTCACCTTTTTTGACGAAACTGCTGATAACAATCTACGAAAAGAACACGCCTTCTCAGCTATACACCTAAACACAAGAATTCCGGCCCGCTTATCCACAGAGTGAAATTTATGTCTTTAAATTATTTGAGACTGTTTTTTTACTCCTGTTTCTGAAAGGACTCCGAACGGATTAATAACACACAGAAACACGCATTTAACTTATTTTACGTTATAGAAGCAGGAATGGTAAACTATCACTAAGATGTATTTTACAATGACGTGTATATATACAATAACACATTCATACAAACATGCATACGTGTATTAGTAATTGTAACCACCGCATATCTTGGAACACTTCACGCACGCTTCTCCACTAAAAATATCTTTAAAATTACGTACCTTTATTCTGTCTGTAGTTACCAGGTAGGTGCGTTTAATGTAATGAACAACGGTACCATACTTTCTTTATTTGCGTCTGTGTAACTCCAGATAAACTTAAATAAAATGAGCAGTCTATTTTGCGCGTCAAAAATTTGAACCGCCATGTTGATGTCCCTGTGACGTCACACTACTGTAGATTATAATGTACGTAAGACACAAACGACAGCAATATACGTTCAAGTCGTGAAATTGTGTTAAATAATGTAATTTATGGGGTAAAATTTAGTATGGCTTGAACTCCAAAAGTATAAATGTAGATAGTTGTTCGTTTGCGCAGCAATAAAATGCAATTTACTCGGATGAAATCGTAACTTTAGCGCCGTCTGATAAATCAAGGTGTACTGAATGTTTTAAGCTTAAAAAAGAGACCTAATAGTCTGCTTTTAACGAAAATATTAAAAACTTTTTCTAGGAATTTTCCTAATTGGTAGTCATTTTGTAGCGAACATAAATATATTACTATTCGACAAAGGAAGTTAGTTATTCCAATTCACAATATATTTTATATCTTGTCGCACGCGCTCAGCAGCTACCACTAGTTTACTCGTCACATACGCAGCGTAGTAAATTACATCGGCTTTTATGTTACCAATATATATAAGGTAGTTCGGTGAAGACTGGAAAAACCAGTATCCGCGAGCATTAGTGTTCGTTTCTATTTAATGAACACCCTGTAGCGAAGCTGCAAAACAGCACGAGAAATACCGGTTTGTACTGCCTGGCGAAGAGGTATTATTACGGCAGGAAGCTCTGTAAGATGAAATCCTTGATCTTCAAACACAATCAATCCTTTCTAATGTCTGTCAGCAACCATCCAAGGTTAATTTTTTGCGAAATTGCGTAATTTCTTGGAGCCAGAATTAATGAAGTTTTGTATAGGAAATTGTATGTGTGTTAATGAGCGTTAAATTTTAATTGATTTTCAGAAATTTTTTCCCAGACATAATTCTCTTTCAAGCGCGTTCACTGAGTAAGGGAAAGTTAAAAGATTCACTTAAAATTCTTTTCTGAAACGATCAAGGATAAAAATTACATGAATACAATTGTAGTAAAATTTTAAATGAAAATAACATATCAAAGACGAAACAATTTTTCCGTAGAGCATTCGAGAAGCCACTTTCTTACCCGTTTTTTTCAGCTCATATATAACACATTGACTTACCAGTAGCCTTGTGGTATATTTCCTAGAAAATGCAGATCTGTCAGTTTCTATGAACATTTGATTTCATGTTGAAGCTACGAACAACTACAATTACTGCCTGAGCAACAAACGATAGCACTTCTGGTATGACTAAACTAAATGGCATCATTTTGCTCATATGTACAGAAAGTAAAGCTTTCAAAACGCGAGTTGCAAATTACAGTATACCAAATGTGTCAGAACTAAATTTAAGAATATAATTTCAATGTTATAAAAGAGTAACAAATAATTAAACAAGAGTCCGTTTAGAGCAAAATGCTGTGACAATGCACACGGAAAATTCTACCCCTTCATTATGTAACGTCATAGTACGGCTTGTTTTGAGTTTTTGAGTGTTTCTTAATTCTTGAATTTGATTTGTATTATTTACACAGCTGTAACCTGTCTCCATAAATATACCTGGCATAAGTGAACAAATTTTGGTATAAGTTACAATTTATCTTCAAGTTTGTTTATCCTGCCAATACCCAACCGAGTGCATACACACACATACACACATATATATATATACATACGTATATATATACATATTCATATATATATGTATATATATATGTATATATATATCAACATAAATATAGGCAATTATTAATAAATACGTAAATGTATACGCATTAATGCGCGTTTAACACATGTTTGTGTTTAGGAATATATTAATATACATTTCTTCATTAATCCATACTCAAATTTTATATACTTATCATGCACACACTCATACGAACTAAATGTAGGCTTCATTTAAAGTCACACATACATACATATACACCAGGTGTGAAACGTGGATTTGTTCCAAACAAAAGAAGTGGCACTTGGATATTGATTTTTAACATATTTCAGTTATATATGGAGTCATTAAATTGGTATAGAAACATACTTGCCTTAAAATTGTACCATACAAGAGGCATGAAATTCATTGTTCAGTAAGAAAACATTTGTGCTAACAAAATACTCTATTGGCAGTGTCCCGCAAGTACGTCAATACATCTTGCTCAGAGTGTACATACGGATTGAATATCGCTTCCCAAAATATGAGCATAAGCTTCACCACTGATATGTGGTATCGGACACAACCAGCCGTAAGCTTATTCACATGTGAAATTATACTATGGATTATGATAGTTAAAGGAAAATGTACTGGAAGGTCTCCAAATGAACAGCGCCAATAGTTGGCATTTATAAATGTTCTCAGCTGCGGTGGAAGGTAGATGGTCTGCTTTCCTTCCTCATTCACCATTCTGCCGAGCGAGATTCGCGCGAAGCATGTCCTCAACAGTCTCGCGCAAATCGTTGGTTACCTGACAATGGACATGAACACGCTTTTGTCTCAGTAGACGAGGTCCTCAATGGGAGAGATAGGCGCAAAATTTAATTTATCAGTTTTCTGCGATAATTTGTTTAGAAATATTTTTGGTAAATGTGGCTATGTTGAGGCATAGAAGATATGTGTTATGAATATCGAAGCTCATATTACTGTTATATGTTCATCTCATACTGGACTTGAGTAATCAAACTTGAAAGTAAACTTATAATTCTCTTTTTATGATTCTTCATGACAATTTAACATAATATTTTGTTATTATTTATGTACATCAGCCGACAGGATGACCAGCCGTTATTACACATAATTCTACATAACAGTAGCTGAATGTATATCCGTGTATTTTACCATTAAGTGCCACAATACAGAAATAAAAGCAACAGAAATTGACACATTGTTATTTTATATAATCAATAAACTTTTTTTTGTCAAAATATATAGGTTCCTACATATCGCACAGTTTATCACACGCGTGCAAACGTCAAGTGACGTGTCCAGACAGTTTGTATATTTCTTGCCGTTAACCTGTATGTGCGGAGAGTCACGAATTGGCAGAAAATAGAAATTTACCAGGGTTTTTATGAGTGCTCATTTTATTCCGGAACTGCATGTAGACTGTCAAGAATATATCCTGTGCTTTGTCGAATAACACATTTTGATAATATTTGTATGAATTTTATGACGTGAAATTTGAAAATACATTAACGTTATCTAAACATCACACTTGAGGTGTGATGACCACCTCAACATTTGTCTTCTTCTCCCTTTACCTTTATGTTTCAAATAGATGTTAGATAGCCAGGGCTAGATTCCCGTCAGTGAGTAAACGCCAGGTAATTAGACGAGAGTTCAAGGGTTGCAGTAGAAGTAATATTTATTAGTATAAGCAATTTACATTGGGTGCATCAATTGTGATGTGAAAAATGAGGGTTACACGAGACTTGAAAAAGTTTTGAAATAAAAAGAAATCACGAAATGTAATGGCAGACGGCCTGTGACCACGAATCGCTATAAGAAGGCATGGTGTGAGTAGCAGGTACGGCCGTGATTGGCCAGTTCAAAAGCGAGGATGAAGCAATTTTTTGCGAGGGTGAAGCCGCAGGTTTTAAAGGAGTATGGGAAAACTTCTTCGCATAAACCTGAGGAGGCTGTACATGTCGAAGTCGGCACCTATGTATTCGCTTGTTTTGACGAAGTTAACTGGGACTATCTGTCGAGTCCCCGAGAAGAAAGGTCACACGATAGAAGTGCAACAAATAGTTCGAGCTGCTCACTTATCAAACTCTTCCGTGGAACTCCTAACAGCGTGGACGCGCGTGAGGCTGTCAATTCGTCGAACAGAGTTTCTGATAAAATAGCCAAGACACTTTTGCGAGAAGTGATTAAACTGTGACGCGAGAACCGTAGAATCAGGGACTAACATAATTTTCTGACAGTGAGTGATGCTAGAAATAATGTTTTGCTGCCGTAGGTGAGGTAATGTCATCTTTCTGACGGTCGAAATACGCCACGTAGGGGAGTCTGCGTTAACATTATATTTTATTGAGTTTTTTCATTCGCTGTACCTTGACATGCCGTAACCTTTCGATTAGTTGAGAGTTTTATAATTGCAATCACCACAACGAAGGGCACATTGTGTATCTAGGAAAACTGTCACTAACCCAAGGTTGGCAGTGAGTGGCAGCAATTTTCTTATCACAAAGTTGAGGCCAGCTGCGAGTAGCATATCCCAAAATTGTGACTTATCAGCGACGTTGTATTTTAAAACCGGCGTCCTTCCTACACATTAGCCTGAGTACGTTTTGGGACATTCATATGTTACAAACCCGGAACAACTACTCTGAGGCAAAATTTTAACTGTGTTTCGGGTCAGGTGACGAGAACGGAGTTATTGAACAAGATCCATATTTGGTGCACCGATTTCGCTGCTGTAACTGGGAAATTAACCTTGCTTAACGCAGCTATGATTTTTAATACTCTCTTATCACATGCGCAGCACCCAAGTATATAATTCAGGGATCATTGGATCGACGCAGTGAATGGGCTTCATCCGTAGCCATTTACAAGATATGAACAATCTTTCTGCAGATGATGCTCTTACGTTATACCGGGTATATCGTGATAAATTGAGTTGATAATTTGTAGTAAGTTTCAAACAAGTGCGCCACGGTAAGGGCAGATGGAATGAGAGTTCTCTTAGGAATTCTACCAGCAAGTGACAACGTCGGCCATGTTTAAAACATGCCGAAATAGACCAAGGGCAGCTGCACCCACTAATAACAGAATGAACTGACTCCAGTGTAAATACCGTAATCCTATGCTTTATTGTACTATAGCTGCACGTCGTGTGTGAACCTCGTTCGTCTTTCCTGTCAATTCTAATGGTACATTAAACTAACCAAAATTATACAAAACATTTTACACTTTATATTAAAAATATTTACAAAAAATACTCGCAAACTGTCATTAGTATAGCAATAGTGGACATATCTGATCTTTGAATTCCGGTTCACATCTTCGTATTGCAAATACAATATTTTACCAGCACCACTTTTCTTCCATAACAGAGTGTATCTACATACAAAGAAGCCTACCATCGTTTATTAATTGCAACGTCTTTTCTCTGTGGTTTAGTGTATTATATATACATAAATAAAGTGCCTCACTCACTCACTCATCAATGTACAGCCCAAAGCGCTGGACCTAGAGACATGAAATTTTGAAGCTGATGTCCCCTTACTCCATAGGCACCCACCAAAGAAAATTTTTATTAATAGTGAAAATTAATAGGGTGATAGGGGGTTAAATGTATTTTCAGTGAATCGCTGTTTCTCCGCAATGTACTATTCTGACGTACTGTATTTCCTACTGCAACGCATTCAGCCCTTACCATTCTATAATATTTTGGACAGTAAATTATACATTTGTTTAACTCCCATTCTAGTAAGAAAGAATGTCATGTAAAGACTGTAAGACATAATTTAACTCTCTCTTGCATTAGACATGGTTTTTCTGCACCGCACGCCCGATGAATATATTTCAGTCGCATTCAGTATTTTTTTTAAGTAACAAAAATTAACATTGTCTGCAATAACAACGCACGAAAATAAACTGAAGCCATGCTCTGTGCAACAAGGTCTAAGTCTTCCAATTTCACGTTGTTTATTTATATTTATTTATATTAGCTGCTCGATATCTGTGACACACACACATACATACATATATACGCGCATTTATGAATAAAACTGACCGTAATGACCTCTGCCTCAAGTTGATACGACATTAGCTGTGATACCAAGAAGGGGCTGACCTACACCATGAACCCAAAGTAATGTCAACTATCTCTTACAAAGCAGTTGCAGGCTGGCAGTACTATAACTTGCATCAGTATCTGTTGCACATTCTTACAGGACGCTAGCACAAATGTAAGTTTTGCTTTATTGTACTCTTACGGGTGCATTGTATATAATTCAGTGCTAAAAGCATTAGTTCAGAATCGTAGGTTTCTCGCAGCCTATTTGTAAAAATAAAAAATAAAACAAAAATCAGCAATTCCAGACAATAGTTTTTGCCAACTTTTCGTGCAAATATTTTTCTCGATTAACGTATATCTAAAGAATAATTTCTGACACCAAAATATCGTACATTTAATTTCGGCACAGGAGATCACGTTTAACAAATGCATCATTCTAGATAAATGTTCGTTCATAAAGTTGTTGGCAAATATAATTATCAAGAATTGCTGTACTCAGTTTTCCTGTATAGACTTTCAAATAGTGTAGATCTCAATTGAATAATTCAGTGCTTATTTATCAATGACGTCCTCTTAATGAGAACCAGCTATGAGCATGTTGGTGGTGATATAGTTCTCTGGACATGCAGTAAGCAGTATATACAAGGTCTTAAAGGCTATGAACACTAAGAATACAATCATGTAGTTTAAATGTTATATGGGAACCAACGGTAACTTCTCAGTTCATAAATATTATTAGAACTATTTTTAACAAAACGTATATTAGGTGGGATGTGTTAACGAACACTGCTGCGCTTAGTAATATTGTTGAATCTAGTGCTTAATACTTATGTCATTATAAAATAAATTTTTAAAAGGGATTACTTGAGAATAGCATTTTTGAAACTTTTTTTGCAAAAAATAGTTTTTAAGACAGTTTTTGTTTCAAAACTTAATATTTGAAAAGTTAATTCATTTAGCAGAAACGTATTTAATTGTAAATTCAAACTTCGTGACTCAACCGCGAGATTATTACAGACGTGATAAGTCTCACACAACATGTTAGCTTACTGCAAGCCTTGCATTTGACTTGCATTTTTAAACTAGCTTCGGTAGGTTTACTGCAAGCCTTGCATTTTATTTAAGCTTGTAGGCTGGCATAAGTCATTTTAGCTTCCAGGCTTTTATGACAAGCTTTCTGCAAGTGTATTTAAGAAAAATGCTTGCAGTTAATTTTCTTGCAAGCTTGTGTTAAGCTTGATGGCTTACAAGTTAATGTTAAATGCAGTTTAGTATGTAAGCTTGCTACAATTTAAATACGTGTCAACTAGGCAACTTGCAGCAGGCTTGCAGCAAGCTTTCAGGCTTGTCGTGACACACTTGTTGCAAAGTTGCTGGTTTGCCTGGATAAGTTTGCAGCAAGCTTGTAGTAAGCTTCTTCTGCTGTCTGGGATGTAAGCTAATGCCAGCTTGCATTTCACTTGATTTTGGCTTGCCATAACAAGCTTGATCACGAGACTTGCTGCAAGCATGAATCAAACTTGCAGCAAGTTTACATTTCACTTTAATTTAACATGACACAGCAAGCTTCCTCAGAAGTCTTGCTGCAAGCCTGAACCAAGCTTGCAACAAAGCAGTATTTGACTTTAATTACATTTACATAGCAAGTCTGATCATGTGATAAGCTGCAAGCATCCTGACCCCTATACTTAGCTGATATCGCACTGAAAATTTACTGAGCAATCTTAATTCATGAAATATTTTCTAAGTGCACATAAATAATGATCGAACTTGATTTGAACTTAACTTTGCAAATGAACAAGCACTTTCAAAAGTAACATTGTTTCGTATGCTAGCTAAAACAACTATTACGATGTTACGAATAACTGCAAGTAGACTGATATCCTTACTGTTGTTAGTAAATTCGCAAATATCATTTCCATAACAAAGTTCTCTTACAACCGAATCGCACTACTGCACCTCTTAAGTATTTGCAGTAGTCCAGTGGAGCCGGACCCCCCCCCCCCCGTACCTAAGTTGGTTGAGCGAACAACTTGGATACGAGGGGTTCTGAGTTAGATTCCCAGGTCTGGCTGGGTGTAAAATTTGTGTTCGTCCGTTAGCGTCCTTTCAATTGTCAGGCACCAAATACTGTCACAACTGGGGAATTGTCAAATACTAAAGCTGTAAAGGGGGGATGTTTGGCTCGTTGGCGATGTTTGAGACCTCGCCAAGGAGCCTAATATTTTCGCAAAAAAAATGGTTAGCATACTTGCTTTGAAGCCAAAGTGTCAGTGATTCGAATCTTGGCACAGGAGGAAAAATTTAATGTTGAGTAATTAAAATCACAAGTCGATGAACAAGTAATGTTTAAGATGTAAATTTGAATGATAGTGCAAATTTAGCAGAAAGTAAAATTTTGATTCATTCTGCAGGCTTGAATATAAAGCTTGCAGCAGTCTTGCAAATCAAGCTTGCAAATCTAGTTTGCAGCAAGCTTACAAATGAAGCTTGCAGAAAGTTAGAAAAATGTAAACTAGGCAACTTGCAGCAGGCTAGTAACAAGTTTATTGGCTTGCCATTTCATTCTTGCTGCAAGTTTACTGGCTTGCTTTGGCAAGCTTGCTGCAAAGTTTTAGCAAGTTATTTTTGCTGTCTACGGTGGCTCTGGCAGACACCATTAGAAAGTGAAATTGCCATGGCTTGTATTAGGCAACAGTGTCCATTAAGTAAGATGTGATATTGGAAAGCCACGGAAAAGATAAATCAGGTTGATCTGGTCAGTAATCTAACCGAATGTGTGTCTAGTGTTTTTAATACTGCGTTAACTGGCTCTGTTGTAGATCACCCGTGTTAACAATGCTGCAAGTAAATGAATGTTATAACGGTAAGCATATCGACGTAAGATATTCGACACGAATTACTAATGAAGTTTACAGCTAATATTTGAACGTAATAATTTGATAGCCTGCAAAATTAATAACGGGAACTATGTTCCGACCTTGAAATCTGATTACCGTGGTCATTTAATCCACACTGTATTGTAATTCTTTGTAACCAGTTATAATAACACATATTGATATGTGTACTAGTTATGGATTGGTTGAAGTACTTTCTGGCTTGTCCATGTTGGTTATAAACTAGCTTATTACAGTGACGTACTTATTACAAATAATTGGTTCTAACAAATACATTATGAAAAGTCTTTTACAAACAATGGAATGCAATTTTATTTCATTATGAGATATTTTCCATGTTTGAGAATAGTTGGTAGACATCTCAATGTAACTGTCGAATAATAAAGTTTAAATAAGTCTTCTACCTGTTCGAAACCCTGTGGTTTCATTCTAACGTTTGCAAGATCAACAGCAAACGCATCACCTTGTATATTTTCCAGTTAGGTCTCGTTTGTAATACGTTTACGCAATTGTATCATGTGTGAAAGATGTGCGAACGTATCTTTCTATATGCTGTCAAGTTAAATGTAGTCATATTATTAACATGACTTTCTAAGATCATTACGTGGAGGGTTATCATGTTGTGAGTTATTTTCATTTGGATATGTCATTTTATTGATTAAAAAGACGTATTTTTATTTAACTTCTTTTCAGCTTGATTCGAATATCCAGTCAAGCCTTATAACAATTACAAACAACTTAATTTACCGTTACGAATGATGCTTTTACAAAATCTTCCTTACAGCTTTTTCACAAAATCTAATGTAATTAAGAGAAATTCCGTTCTAAAAGTTTACAATACTGCAGATGCAGGCTTACAAGACAGTTTTTAGCCTACTTTCCTCTAGGAAAGATAGGCTTATGAGATCGCGCGTCTGTCTGTCTGTATGTCTGTAAGTCTGTATGGATGTATGTATGTCTGTGTGTCCCCCCCTAATAACTTTTTATACAGCTCACGGTAAATAATGAAACAATTACAGAATATTATGCCACGACTGGTGAATACGACGCAATTTTTTTTATCGGTATTCTCGCTATATTAAATTGTGTATAATAATGATAACTTTTGAGTTCACCAAAGGTGAATGATGCGCAGATTTATCATGCCTTTTTTCTTTTTTTTTTTTTTTCGTCTCGCATTGTTTTCACGGCAAAGCAAATATATGTATAATATAT